>SZWC01001731.1:142332-200766 GCA_023375785.1 Penium margaritaceum | reverse complement strand
GGGGGGGGGGGACGCTCGAGACGGGACGTCCTCCGGAATGTCCTCAATAGAGAGGAGAACAGGGTCAGCGCTGCGAGGGGAAGACGGCGTACGAGGAAAGCCGACTAGCTGGGGCGCAGTCAGGGCAGGGGGAACGGGAGGAGGGGAGGAGGGGAAGCCGGGAGGAGAGGCAGAGGACGGCACAGGAGACGGTAAGAGAGGAGGGAGGGGAGAGATGGGTGGCGGACCGCCACGGCGATGCGAGGGGGGAAGGGGAGGCGGAGGAGCGACGAGAGGCGGGAAGAAGAAAGAGGGCAAGGGAGGGGGGGGACGAGGAGTGGAGACAGGCGCCAGAGGGGGGCTTGTCGTGGAGATAGGGACCGGCGCAGGAGGAAGAGGAGGAACCGTAGAGAGGGGCGGGGGGACATGCGAGGAGGGTGGGAAGGAAGGGAGGACGGGGGGAGGGAAGTGGGAGATCGGCGGCGGGACGGTCGAAGGAGGAGGCACGGGAAGTGGGACAGGAGCAAAGGTGGCGGATGGCACGAGGGGCATGGAAGGGGCCACTGGGGGAGGCGAAGGGGGAGGAGGAGCACCAGTAACTACAAGGCCGTCGGAAGTATAGGCCGTGGCAGAGGCTGGGGAAGGGACATAGCGGTCCACACGATAGGCGCCATAAGTCAGTTGCTCGAAGAATCGAGCATGGCAAGACTCGATGAGGCGATGGGCGACGGGGTCCCAAAAGCGGTGTGCACGAGAATGGGGCGCAACCCCTAGGGTGACACAGAGGCGTCCAGGTGGATCAAGCTTGCCCGTCCGGGAAAGGGGGGCAAGGTAAACAGTGGCCATAGTGCCCCAAACCACAGCCTGACTGAGATCAGCACGGTGCCCAAAGAACAACTGGAACGGTGTGGTGTTGGGGGCAAGGGGGCCATGCGGAATCCGGTTCCAGACCCACGTGCGATAACTGGCTGCCTCAGACGAGAAGCTGCGGCCACGATCATGGAACCCAGCCTCAGCCATCATGGTACGGACACCCTCAACAAGAGTGCGGTTCCAGCGCTCGATCACCCCATTTTGCTGTGGATAATAGGGGGCAGACAGCTCATGAACCACACCCTCACGGTCAAAGAACGATGTTGTGGCACCAAAGAACTCACCACCTCGGTCGGACCGAAAGCGTAGTAACTGGTGGCGACTCTGGCGTTGTGCGGATGCATACCACGACTGGATTATCTGGGCAACATCGCTCTTTGCCCGTAGAAAGGAGACCCATGTGTAGCGAGAATAGTCGTCGATCAAGCTGAGAACATACGTGGCATGCTCAGCGAGAGACTCATCCTGAAGAGGACCCAGAATGTCGGCATGTACGAGCTCGAGAGGAGCAGATGCGCGTGAGGGTGAGGAGGGAAAAGGAAGACGATGCATCTTGTCAACGGCACAAAAGGTGCAATCAGCAGCGCAAGGGGCCCGAAAGGAGGGGTCAGACAAACCGTCAGTGGGAAGGGTGCGGAGGAGTGAAGCGACAGCAGGAGAGGGAAGATGGCAGAGGCGTCGATGAAGGAGGTGAGCATGGGCTGAGCGCGAAAGAGCGACGAGCGCAACAGCATCGGCGGCGGGCGCAGAAACAGAGTGCGGGCCAAGGACCTGATAGAGACCCTCGCCGGGGGGCCGCCGGCCGCGAAGGACGAAATGACAACTAGCTCGGTCAGTGACAGCGACAAGCCCAAGGGCATAGGTGGTGGAGAAACCACAGACGTCGAGGGTGGGGACGGACAAGAGGGAAAAATCAAGGGCGGGGACGTAGAGGACGGAGGTCAAGGTGAGAGAGCCTGCAGACGAGGTGAGGCAGACCGTGCCGACACCAAGCACAGGAAGGGGCGCCCCATCACCAGTGTACACCGAGGTGATCGTAGACACAGGACTGAACTCTGTGAACAACACGCGAGTCCGACACATGTGATCAGTCGCCGCACCATCGACCACCCAAGATGGATCCACGACACGCTCAGAACCGGAGAGGAGACAGTAGGCGGACGTGCGAGGGGAAGAGGGAGACGGACAAGAGTCACACGAGGGGACATAGGAGGAAGCGGGACAAGGCGCCGAGGCAGCGAAGAGGTCAAGGAGAGAAGACGTACCAGCAGGCGGCGGACCACCAAGCACACCCTCAGCCAGAACGCGACGAATGAGAGCAATGATCGCATCCTCGGTGAGGGGAGGAGGCACGGCGGGCGCCGGCGGTGGACGAGCAGGAGCAACGGGCGGAGGCGCGCCGAGAACCGCCGGCGGAGGAGCCCCAGGAGCGACGTAGGGCCGACCGCGGAGGAGGGCGCACTGACGGGCAATGCGCTCGCGCAGATCGGGGACTGGAGGGAGTGGGCACGCATCATGACGATGAACGACAACCTCGCAGTTCCAGCACGTGGGCGGATGGGGACCACCGCCGCCACCACCACCAGCCCTGCCCGGCGGAGCACGAACAACAAGGGCATGAGCCGGCGGAGGAGGGAGGAGGCCGGGCAAGGCGTCGGGTAAAACAAACTCGGTAGCAAAGATGGTAGGCTAGGAGACCGCCTGAAAGGAGCGAAGCCCGTCCAGGAGAACCGGCCAGACGGCGCCGGGAGTCTGGTACGCAGCCTGAAGGGTAAGTGCGAGTGGGAACGAGGTGAGGGCGCCGGAGAAGGAGGGCCCAAGACCAGCGACGACAGAGGTGACGAAGGCCTGATCGGACAAAGAGACACCCGCAGTGAAAAGCTCACTCTGGAGGAGCTCCGCGCGGCCCAGATAGGCGCCTAAGGACTCGTCGGGACGGCGACGGAGAGCTCGAAGGTCAGCAAGGAGAAAAGAGGCGGAGCGAAGAGAGTCAGACAAGTAGAGCGCAAGAAGTGCCATCCAGGCCTCGCGAGGGCAAGCGGGAAGAGCGGCGGTGGGGGCAAACCGATCAAGCTGGCGAAGGGCGACCGAAGGGGCAGCGGAGTACAGGAGGTGGAAAGCAAGGGCACTGCGATCAGGATGAACAAGAGGGAGGGAAGGAGATGGGTCATAGTGCTCCCAGAGACCGTGCATGTGGGCCCAAGATATGAAACGGGGGGACCAATCAGAAAACGGGGTGCCTGGGATGTGAGCGGGAGCAGCAGTCAAGGGAAGGGATGGAGCAGCGGAGGGACGAAGATCACGACGAGCGAGCTGAGCGACGGCGAGGGCAAGCGCTACGATGGGGTCACCACGAGGAGGGGCGCCTCCGGCGGGCAATGCGCCACCGGCGGGCAAAGCGCCACCGGCGGGCAGAGCGCCACCGGCGGCCAAGGCGCCACCGGCGGGCAAGGCACCGCCGGCGGGCAAGGAGCCACCAGGTGGAATGACAGGGCCAGTAGGGGGAGCACCGCCCGCAGTAACAAAGCCGGGGGGGACGACGCCATGGCCGGGAGGAACGGCACCGGGCAAGACGACGGCAGTGCCGGGGGGAAGAGCGGCACCGGAAGGGACGGTAGTCCCAGGAGCGGGCGGGCCACCAAGGATGACGCCACCTCCAACGGCCCCAGAAGCGCCATGGACGGCAGCACTCGGAGGAGCTACGGGACCGCCAGGGGCGAGAAGACCACCAGGGACAAAAAGACCACCAGGGGGAACAGCCTGAATGGGGAGGACGACACCCGCGGGGGCAACGCCGGAGCGCAGAGGGTCACCGGAGGCGTCATCGTCGGATCCGACAGGTGCGGTAGCGTCGACAGGAGGAACGGGTAGGGCGGCAGGGGAGGCACCGACGGGGCGAGAAGCGAGGGCATCGAGGATGGCCGCAGAGAAGGGGAACGTAGGAGCCCGGGTGGGAGAGGGGTGATGGTGGGGTGCGGAAGGGGGGCCGCACAGCGCCGCGAGCGCCGCGGTGACGGCAACCTCGGCAGCCGAGCGAGGGGAGAGGGCGAGGGAGTCATGAACTAGGCCGGTGTCAACGGAGACGGAGGGACTCGCCTCAGTTGACACCGCCGGGGCTTTATCACGAGGCACCCGGGCGGCAGCAGCGGCGGCCAGAGCGCCGGAGAGGCCGAGATCCGCCATGACGCTGCTAGGGGCAGGTCGAGGGCCAAGGGACGCGAGGAACGAGCAACTACAGGAGGAACGAACATGCAAGGGAGACGGAGTGCTAACCATGGTGTTTGGTGTGTATTTAAAGAAATGCATTAGAGAGGGGAGGGGAAGAGGAGAGAGAGAACGAGAGGGCACCGGAGAGCCAGAGAAGGAACAGACAGAGAGACAGACCCAAAACACACGCAACCGGAGAGGGGAAACGGAGTGCGAGCCAGAGAGCATCACAGAGGGGTACGAACGAAGGTCGCATAGGAAAGAAGAAAGGGGCACAAGGGAGCGGAGGAATGGAGGGGGGAGTGGAGAGGGTGGAACGAGAGGAAAAGGGCGAGAAGAGAGGACGGGGGGAGGGGAGAGGAGAAAGGTGGTTAGAGAGCAAAGAGGGCGAAGGAGCAAGTAGGGGGACAAAAGATGTTGAGTAGGGCGGGGTGAGGGGGACGGAGAGAGGATGGAGGAGAGCGGAGGAGGCGGGAGGCGGTTGAAGTCGGGAGTTAGCCGCGGGGCTAACTGTCCCGCTAGATGTTTGTGAGGGAGGGAGAGCTCTCGAGAGCTGTGAGGAAGAAGTGCTCTCGAGGGCTATGAGGAAGATCGAGGCAGGGGAGTTAGGCGTGAAAGCGGATTGAGATTAAACGAACGGATTGTTTTTTGGAAAAGAATGACTGAGAGAGAGCGAGGACCGCCCACTATCGGGTCGGCCTCGCAAGGAGAGTGACGTCAGCAGCCTGGAGCATGTTGCGCAGCGCAACATGCTCCAGACAAGGCATGGCGATGCCCATGCGAATGGCAAGGGGGGGGCTTTCGCTCCCCTGTGAGGAAAGGCGAAAGGCCCCCTTGTCAAGCGCGAGTGCACCACCTCACTGGTGCGCAAGTGAGAGGACGTGCACCTACTCCTAGTAGTTAGTTTGGCACAGGTCACAAAGGCAGGAGTTAACCTAGTGAGACAAACCCGGGTAGCGGAACTAAACCAGGACTAAGCTAGGCACTCTAAAGCAGCAACAAAGGTTAACTACTTTAACAGTAAAGACCAAATAGTAAAAACCAAATAGTAAAAATCAAATAGTAAAAACCAAAAAGTAAAAACCGAATAGTAAAAACCAAATATTAAAAAAAATAGTAAAAACCAAATAGCAAAAACCAAACACTAAAAACGAAATAGTAAAACCAAATAGTAGAAACCAAATCGTAAAAACCATATAATAAAAACCAAATACTAAAAACCAAATAGTAAAAACCAAATAGTAAAAACCAGATCAGTGAAAACAAAAAAGTAAAAACCAAAAGGTAAAAAACCAAATAGTGAAAACAAAATAGTAAAAACCAATCAGTAAAAACCAAATAGTAAAACCCAAATAGTAAAAACCAAATAGTAAAAACCAAATGGTTAAAACCAAATAGTAGAAACGAAATAGTAAAAACCAAATAGTAAAAACCAATCAGTAAAAACCAAATAGTAAAACCCAAATAGTAAAAACCAAATAGTAAAAACCAAATGGTTAAAACCAAATAGTAGAAACGAAATAGTAAAAACCAAATAGTAAAAACCAAATAGTAAAAACAAAATAGTAAAAACCAAATAGTAAAAACCAAATAGTAAAAAACAAATAGTAAAAACCAAATAGTAGAAACCAGATCAGTAAAAACAAAATAGTTTAAACCAAAAGGTAAAAAACCAAATAGTAAAAACAAAATAGTAAAAACCAAATAGTAAAAACCAAATAGTAAAAAACAAATAGTAAAAACCAAATAGTAGAAACCAGATCAGTAAAAACAAAATAGTTTAAACCAAAAGGTAAAAAACCAAATGATAAAAACGAAATAGTAAAAACCAATCAGTAAAAACCAAAAAGTAAAACCCAAATAGTAAAAACCAAATAGTAAAAACCAAATGGTAAAAACCAAATGGTTCAAACCAAATAGTAAAAACCAAATAGTAAAAACCAAATACTAAAAACCAAATAGTAAAAACGAAATAGTAAAAACCAAATAGTAAAAGCAAAATAGTAAAAACCAAATAGTAAAAACCAAATAGTAAAAACCAAATACTAAAAACCAAATAGTAAAAACGAAATAGTAAAAACCAAATAGTAAAAGCAAAATAGTAAAAACCAAATAGTAAAAACCAAATAGTAAAAACCAAAAAGTAAAAACCAGATAGTACGAACCAAGTAGTAAAAACCAAATAGCAAAAACCAAATAGTAAAAACCAAATAATAAAAACAAAATAGTAAAAACCAAATAGTAAAAACCAAATAGTAAAAACCAAAAAGTAAAAACCAGATAGTACGAACCAAGTAGTAAAAACCAAATAGCAAAAACCAAATAGTAAAAACCAAATAATAAAAACAAAGTAGTAAAAACCAAATAGTAAAAACCAATTAGTAAAAACCAAATAGTAAAAACCAAATATTAAAAATCAAATAGTAAAAACCAAAAACAAAAAACCAAATAGTAAAAACCAAATAGTAAAAACCAACTAGTAAAAACCAAATAGTAAAAACCAAATGATAAAAACCAAATAGTAAAAATCAAATAGTAAAAACCAAATAGTAAAAACCAAATAGTAAAAAAACAAATAGTAAAAACCAAATAGTAAAAACCAAATAGTTAAAACCAAATACTAAAATCGAAATATTAAAAACCAAATAGTAAAAACCAAATAGTAAAAACCAAATAGTAAAAACCAAATACTAAAAACCAAATAGTAAAAACAAAATATATAAAACCAAATAGTAAAAACCAAAAAGTAAAAACCAAATGGTAAAAACCAAATAGTAAAAACCAAATAGTAAAAACCAAAAAGTAGAAACCAAATAGTAAAAACAAAATAGTAAAAACCAAAAGGTAAACAACCAAATAGTAAAAACCAAAAAGTAAAAACCAAATGGTAAAAACCAAATAGTAAAAACCAAATAGTAAAAACCAAAAAGTAGAAACCAAATAGTAAAAACAAAATAGTAAAAACCAAAAGGTAAACAACCAAATAGTAAAAACGAAATAGTAAAAACCAAATAGTAAAAAACAAATAGTAAAAACAAAATTGTAAAAACCAAATAGTAAAAACCAAAAAGTAAAAACCAAACAGTAAAAACCAAATAGTAAAAACCAAGACGTAAAATCCAAAAATTAAAAACCAAATAATAAAAACCAAATAATAATTAACGAAATAGTACAAAAAAAAACTAAAAAACCAAATACTAAAAACGAAATAGTGAAAAACAAATAGTAAAAATCAAATAGTAAAAACCAAATAGTAAAATGAAATAGTAAAAACCAAAAAGTAAACCAAATAGTAAACACCAAATAGTAAAAACCAAATATTAAAAACCAAATTGTAAAAACGAAATAAAAAAGACCAAATAGTAAAAACCAAATATTAAAAACAAAATATTAAAAACCAAATAGTAAAAACCAAATAGAAAAAACCAAATAGTAAAAACCAAATAGGTAGAACAAAATTCTAAAACCAAATAGTAAAAACCAAATGGGAAAAACCAAAAAGTAATAACCAAAAGGTAAAAACCAAATAGTAAAAACATAGTAAAAACCAAATAGAAAAAACCAAATAGTAAAAACCAAATAGGTAGAACAAAATTCTAAAACCAAATAGTAAAAACCAAATGGGAAAAACCAAAAAGTAATAACCAAAAGGTAAAAACCAAATAGTAAAAACATAGTAAAGACCAAATAGAAAAAACCAAACAGTAAAAACAAAATTGTAAAAACCAAATCGTAAAAACCAAATAGTTATAACAAAATAGTCAAAACCAAATAGTAAAAAACAAATAGTAGAAACCAAATAGAAAAAACAAAATAGTAAAAACCAAATAGTCAACGAAATAGTAAAAACCAAATAGTTATAACAAAATAGTCAAAACCAAATAGTAAAAAACAAATAGTAGAAACCAAATAGAAAAAACAAAATAGTAAAAACCAAATAGTCAACGAAATAGTAAAAACCAAATAGTAAAAACCAAAAAGTAAAAAACCGAATACTAAAAACCAAATAGTAAAAACCAAATATTAAAAACCAAATACTAAAAACCAAATACATAAAACCAAAAAGAAAAAACCAAATAGTAAAAACCAAATAGTAAAAACCAAATAGTAAAAACCAAAAAATGAAAACCAAATAGTAGAAACCAAATAGTAAAAACAAAATAGTAGAAACCAAATAGAAAAAGCAAAGAGTAAAAACCAAAAGGTAAAAAACCAAATAGTAAAAACGAAATAGTAAAAACCAAATTGTAAGAAACAAATAGTAAAAACCAAATAGTAAAAACCGAATAGTAAAAACCAAATAGCGAAAACCAAAAAGTAAAAACCAAAAGGTGAAAACCAATTAGTAAAAACCAAATAGTAAAAACCAAATAGTAAAAACCGAATAGTAAAAACCAAATAGCGAAAACCAAAAAGTAAAAACCAAAAGGTGAAAACCAATTAGTAAAAACCAAATAGTAAAACCGAAATAGTAAAAAAACAAATACAAAAAACCAAATACTAAAAACCAAATAGTAAAAATTAAATAGTAAAAACCAATTAGTAAAAACCAAATAGTAAGAATCAAATAGTAGAAACCAAATAGTAAAAACCAAATAGTAAAAAGCAAATACTAAAAACCAAAGAATAAAAACCAAATAGTAAAAACCAAATAGTAAATACCAAATAGTAAAAACCAAATAGTAAAAAACAAATAGTAAAAACCGAATAGTAAAAACCAAATAGTAAAAACCAAATACTAAAAATCAAATAGTACAAATCAAATTGTAAAAACCAAAAGGTGAAAACCAAATAGTAAAAACCAAATAGTGAAAACCAAATAGTAAAAACCAAATAGTAAAAACCAGATAGGAAAAACCAAAAAGTAAAAACCAAATAGTAAAAACCAAATTGTAAAAACCAAAAGGTGAAAACCAAATAGTAAAAACCAAATAGTGAAAACCAAATAGTAAAAACCAAATAGTAAAAACCAGATAGGAAAAACCAAAAAGTAAAAACCAAAAAGTAAAAACCAAATAGTAAACACCAAATAGTAAAAACCAAATATTAAAAACCAAATAGTAAAACAGAAACAGAAAAAACCAAATAGTAAAAACCAAATATTAAAAACCAAATAGTTATAACCAAGTAGTAAAAAAAAATAGTAGAAACCAAGTAGTGAAAAAAATAGTAAAAACCAAAAGGTAAAAAACCAAATAGTCAAAACCAAATAGTAAAAACCAAATAGTAAAAACCAAAGAGTAAAAACCAAATAGGAAAAACCAAAAAGTAAAAACCAAATAGTAAGAACCAAATAGTAAAAACCAAATAGTAAAAACCAAATAGGAAAAAACAAATAGTAAAAACCAAATAGTAAAAACCAAATAGTAAAAAACCAAATAGTAAAAACCAAATAGTAAAAACAAAATACCAAAAACCAAATAGTAAAAACCAAATAGTAAAAACCAAGTAGTAAAAACCAAATAGTAAAAACCAAATAGTAAAAACCAAAAAGTAAAAACCCAATATTCAAAACCAAATAGTAAAAACCAAATAGTAAAAACCAAATAGTAAAAACCAAATAGTAAAAACCAAATAGTAAAAAACCAGATAGTAAAAACCAAATAGTAAAAACCAAATAGTGAAAACCAAACAGTAAAAACCAAATAGTAAAAACCAAAAAGTAAAAACCAAATAGTAAAAACCAAATACTGAAAACTAAATATTAAAAACCCAATATTCAAAACCAAATAGTAAAAACCAAATAGTAAAAACAAAATAGTTAAAACCAAATAGTAAAAACCAAATAGTAAAAACCAAATAGTAAGAACCGAATAGTAGAAACCAAATACTAAAAACAAAATAGTAGAAACCAAATAGTTAAAACAAAATAGTAAAAACCAAAAGGTATATAACCAAATAGTAAAAACCAAATAGTAAGAACCAAATAGTAAAAACCAAATAGTAAAAACCAAATACTAAAAACCAAATAGTAAAAACCAAATAGTTAAAACCAAATAGTAAACAAATAGTAGAAACCAAATAGTAAAAACAAAATAGTAAAAACCAAATAGTAAGAACCAAATAGTAAAAACCAAATAGTAAAAACCAAATACTAAAAACCAAATAGTAAAAACCAAATAGTTAAAACCAAATAGTAAACAAATAGTAGAAACCAAATAGTAAAAACAAAATAGTAAAAACTAAAAGGTAAAAAACCACATAGTCAAAACGAAATAGTTAAAACCAAATAGTAAAAACCAAATAGTAAAAACCAAATAGCCAAAACCAAATAGTAACAACCAAATAGTTAACACCAAACAGTAAAAATCAAATAGTAAAAACCAAATAGTAAAAACCAAATAGTAAAAACAAAATAGTAAAAAACCAATTAGTAAATACCAATTAGTAAAAACCAAATGGTAAAACTCAAATAGTAAAAACCAAATAGTAAAAACCAAATAGTAAAAACAAAATAGTAAAAAACCAATTAGTAAATACCAATTAGTAAAAACCAAATGGTAAAACTCAAATAGTAAAAACCAAAGTCACAAAGACAAATAGTAAAAACCAAATAGTAAAAACCAAATAGTAAAAACCAAATAGTAAAAACCAAATAGTAAAAACCAAATAGTTAAAACCAAAGATTAAAAAACCAAATTGTGAAAACCAAATAGTAAAAACCAAATAGAAAAACCAAATACTAAAAACCAAATACTAAAAATCAAATAGTAAAAACCAAATAGTTAAAGCCAAATAGTAAAAACCAAATAGTAAAAACCAAATAGAAAAACCAAATACTAAAAACCAAATACTAAAAATCAAATAGTAAAAACCAAATAGTTAAAGCCAAATAGTAAAAACCAAATAGTAAAAACCAAATACTAAAAACCAAATAATAAAAACCAAATAGTTAAAACCAAATAATAAAAATCAAATAGTAAAAACCAAATAGTAAAAACTAAATAGTAAAAACTGAATAGTACAAACCAAATAGTAAAAAACCAAATAGTAAAAACCATTTAGTAAAAACCAAATAGTACAAACCAAATAGTAAAACTCAAATAGTAAAAACCAAAGTCTAAAAGACAAAACAAAAGTAAAAAACCAAAGTCTAAACGTTTCTGCACAACGTTTCTGCACAAAGTTTATGCACAACGTTTATGAACAAAGTTTATACAGAACGTTTATGCACAAAGTTCATGCACAAAGTTTCTCCACAAAATGTATGCACAAACGTTGTGCATAAAAACCAAAGTCTTAAACGTTTTGCATAGACTTTCTGTATAAACTTTGTGCATAAACGTTATGCATAAACTTTGTTTACAAACGTTGTGCAGAAACTTTGAGCATTAAATTTGTGCATAATTTTTGTGCATAAACTTTGTGCATAAACTTTGTGTATAAATGTTGTGCCTAAAATTTGTGCATAAACTTTGTGCATGAACTTTGTGTATAAACTTTGTGCATAGACTTTGTGCAGAAACTTTGTGCACAAACGTCGCACAGAAACGTTGTGCATACACTTTGTGCATAATCTTTGTGCATAAACTTTGTGCAGAAGCTTTGTGCACAAACGTTGTGCAGAACTTTGTGCACAAACGTTGTGCACAACGTTTGTGCATACATTATGTGGAGAAACTTAGTGCATGAACTCTGTGCATAAACTTTCTGTATAAACTTTGTTCATAAACATTGTGCATAAACTTTGTGTAGAAACGTTGTGCAGAAACGTTTTGCATAAACTTTGTGCATAATCATTGTGCATACAATTTGTGCATAAAGACTGTGTATAAACTTCGTGCATAGAATATGTGCATAGACACTGTGCATAAACTTTGTTCGTAAACGTTGTGTACAAACGTTGTGCATAAACTTTGTGCATAAGCTTTGTGCATAAACTTTGTGGACAATCGTTGTGCAGAAACTTTGTGCAAAAACATTGTGCATAAACTTTGTGCATAAACTTTGTGCATAAACTTTGTGCATAAGCTTTGTGCATAAACTTTGTGGACAATCGTTGTGCAGAAACTTTGTGCAAAAACATTGTGCATAAACTTTGTGCATAAACTTTGTGCATAAATTTTGTGCATAAACTTTGTGCATTAATTTTGTGTTTAAAATTTGTGTATCAATATTGTACATAAACATTGTGCATAAACGTTGTGCACAAACGTTGTGCAAAAACTTTGTGTATAAACGTTTTGCATAAACTTTGTGCATTAATTTTGTGTTTAAAATTTGTGTATCAATATTGTACATAAACATTGTGCATAAACGTTGTGCACAAACGTTGTGCAAAAACTTTGTGTATAAACGTTTTGCATAAACTTTGTGCATAAAACTTTGTGTATAAACTTTGGGTATAACTTTGTGCATAAATTGTGTGCATAAACTTTGTGCATAAACTTTGTGCATAAACTTTGTGCATAAACTTTGTGCATAAACTTTTTTCATAAACTTTCTTCATAAACTTTGTGCATAAACTTTCTGTATAAACTCTGTGCGTAAACGTTGTGTACAAACTTTGAGCAAAAATGTCGTGCATAAACTTTGTGCATAAACTTTGTGTATAAACCATGTGAATAAACTTTGTGCATAAAATTTGTGCATCAACGTTGTGCACAAAAGTCTTGCAGAAACGTTTTGCATAAACTTTGTGCATAAACTTTGTGCATAAACATTGTGCATAAAATTTGTGCATAGACGTTGTGCATAATGTTTGTGCATTAACCTTGTGCATAAACTTTGTGCATGAACTTTGAGCATAAACTTTGTGCATATACTTTGTGCATGACCTTTGTGCATGAACTTTGAGCACAAACTTTGTGCATGAACTTTCTGTATAAACTTCGTGCATCAACTTTGTGCATAAACTTTGTGTACAAAAATTGTGTAGAACCTTTGTGCATGAACTTTGTGAATTAACTTTGTCCATCAACTTTGTGCATAGACTTTGTGCATAAACTTTGTGTATAAACGTTGTGCATAAACTTTGTGCATAAACTTTATGCATGAACTTTGTATATAAACTTTTGGCATAGACTTTGTGCATAAATTTTGTGCACAAACGTCGTGCATAAACTTTGTGTATAAACGTTGTGCATAAACTTTGTGCATAAACTTTATGCATGAACTTTGTATATAAACTTTTGGCATAGACTTTGTGCATAAATTTTGTGCACAAACGTCGTGCAGAAACTTTGTGCATAAAATTTGTGCAAATCTTTTGTGCATAAACTTTGTGAACAAACTTGGTGCATAAAATATGTGCATAAACTTTGTGCATAAACTTTGTGCATAATTTTTGTGCATAAAATTTGTGCATAAACTTTGTGCATAAACTTTGTGCATAAACGTTGTGCATAAACTTTAGGCATAAACTTTGTGCATAAACTTTGTGCAGAAATATTGTGTTTATAAACGTTGTGCATAAAGTCAGTGCATAAACTTTGTGCATGAATTTTGTGCATAAGCTTTGTGCATAAACCTTGTGCATACACTTTGTGCATAAGCTTTGTGCAAAATCTTTGTACATACACGTTGTGCAAAACCTTGGTGCATAGACGTTGTGCATAAACGTTTTGCATAAACGTTGTGCACAAACGTTGTGCAAAAACTTTGTGCAGAAATATTGTGTTTATAAACGTTGTGCATAAAGTCAGTGCATAAACTTTGTGCAAAAACTTTGTGCAGAAACTTTGTGCATAAACTTTGTGCATAAACTTTGTGCATACAATTTGTGCATTAAATTTGTGCATAAACTTTGTGCATAGATTTTGTGCATAAGCTTTGTGCATAAACTTTGTGCATACACTTTGTGCATAAACGTTGGGCATAAAAGTTGTGCATAAACTCTGTGCATAAACTTTGTGCATAGATTTTGTGCATAAGCTTTGTGCATAAACTTTGTGCATACACTTTGTGCATAAGCTTTGTGCATAAGCTTTGTGCATAAACTTTGTGCATAAACTCTGTGCATAAACTTTGTGCATAGATTTTGTGCATAAGCTTTGTGCATAAACTTTGTGCATACACTTTGTGCATAAGCTTTGTGCATAAGCTTTGTGCATACAAGTTGTGCATAAACTTTGTGCATAAAAGTTGTGCATAAACTTTGTGCACAAAGTTTATGCACAACTTTTGTTTGCAACAAAGTTTATGCACAAAGTTTATGTACAAAGTTTATGCACAAAGTTTATGCACAACTTTTGTTTATGCACAAAGTTTATGCACAACTTTTGTTTGCAACAAAGTGTATGCACAAAGTTTATGTACAAAGTTTATGCACAAAGTTTATGCACAACTTTTGTTTGCAACAAAGTTTATGCACAACTTGGTGCATAAAATATGTGCATAAACTTTGTGCATAAACTTTGTGCATAATTTTTGTGCATAAAATTTGTGCATAAACTTTGTGCATAAACTTTGTGCATAAACTTTGTGCATAATTTTTGTGCATAAAATTTGTGCATAAACTTTGTGCATAAACTTTGTGCATAAACTTCGTGCATAAACGTTGTGTATAAACTTTGTGCATAAACGTTGTGCATAAACTTTAATCATAAACTTTGTGCATAAACTTTGTGCAGAAATTTTGTGTTTATAAACGTTGTGCATAAAGTCTGTGCATAAACTTTGTGCATGAATTTTGTGCATAAGCTTTGTGCATAAACCTTGTGCATACACTTTGTGCATAAGCTTTGTGCAGAAACTTTGTGCATACACGTTGTGCAAAACCTTTGTGCATAAACGTTGTGCACAAACATTGTGCAGAAACATTGTGCATAAATTTTGTGCATAAACTTTGTGCATAAACTTTGTGCATAAACGTTGTGCATAAACTTTGTGCATAAACGTTGTGCACACACTTTGTGCATAAACTTTGTGCATAAACATTGTGCATACACTTTGTGCATTAACTTTGTGCATAAATTTTGTGCATAAACTTTGTGCATAAACTTTGTGCATAAACTTTGTCCATACATTTTGTGCATACGCTTTGTGCATAAACTTTGTGCATACACTTTGTGCACAAGCTTTGTGCATAAACTTTGTGCATAAACGTTCTGCATAAACGCTGCGCATAAACTTTGTGCATAAACTTTGTCCATACATTTTGTGCATACGCTTTGTGCATAAACTTTGTGCATACACTTTGTGCACAAGCTTTGTGCATAAACTTTGTGCATAAACGTTCTGCATAAACGCTACGCATAAACTTTGAGCATAGATTTTGTGCATAATCTTTGTGCATAATCTTTGTGCATACAATTTGTGCATAAGCTTTGTGCATAAAATTTGTGCATATATGTTGTGCATAAACTTTGTGCATAGATTTTGTGCATAATCTTTGTGCATAATCTTTGTGCATACAATTTGTGCATAAGCTTTGTGCATAAAATTTGTGCATATATGTTGTGCATAAACTTTGTGCATAAACGTTGTGCATAAACTTTGTGCATAAACTTTGTGCAGAACCTTTGTGCAGAACCTTTGTGCATAAACTTTGTGCATAAACTTTGTGCATAAACGTTGTGCATAAACTTTGTGCATAAACTTTGTGCATAAACTTTGTGCAGAACCTTTGTGCAGAACCTTTGTGCATAAACTTTGTGCATAAACTTTGTGCATAAACGTTGTGCATAAACTTTGTGCATAAACTTTGTGCATACACTTCGTGCATAAACTTTGTGCGTAAACTTTGTGCGGAAACTTTGTGCATAAACTTTGTGCATAAACTTTGTGCATAAACTTTGTGCATATATTTTGTGCAAATGCTTTGTGCATAAACTTTGTGCATACACTTTGTGCATAAGCTTTGTGCATAACCTTTGTGCATAAACTTCGTGCATAAACTTTGTGCACAAACTTTGTGCAAACACTTTGTGTATAAGCTTTGTGCATATACTTTGTGCATAAACGTTGTGCATAAACGTTGTGCATGAACTTTGTGCATACACTTTGTGCACAAACTTTGTGCAGAATCTTTGTGCATAAACTTTGTGCATAAACTTTGTGCATAAACTTTGTGCACACACTTTGTGCATAAACTTTGTGCATACACTTTGTGCACAAACTTTGTGCAGAATCTTTGTGCATAAACTTTGTGCATAAACTTTGTGCATAAACTTTGTGCACACACTTTGTGCATAAACTTTGTGCATAGAAGTTGTGCATAAACTTTGCGCATAAACTTTGCGCATAGACTTTGTGCATAAAATTTGTGTATAAACTTTTTGCATAAAATTTAAGCATACTCTTTGTGCATAAACTTTGTGCATAAACCTTGTGCATAAACACTGTGTATAACATTTGTGCATAAACGTTGTGCATAAACGTTAGGCATAAACTTTGTGCATGAACTTTGTGCAGAAATTTAGTGCATAAACTTTGTGCATACACTCTTTGCATAAACTTTGTGCATAAACATTGTGCATAAGCTTTGTCCATAAACTTTGTGCATACACTTTGTGCATAAGCTTTGTGCATAAACTTTTTGCATACACGTTGTGCATTAACTTTGTGCATTAACATTGTGCATAATTTTTGTGCATAAACTTTGTGCAGAAACTTTGTGCAGAAAGTTTGTGCAGAAACGTTTTGCATTAACTTTGTGCATAAACTTTGTGCATAAACTTTGTGCGTAAACCTTGTGCATAAACTTTGTGCATAAACTTTGTGCATCAACTTTATGCATAAATATTGTGCATAAACTTTGTGCATAAACGTTTTGCATATCGTTGTGCATAAGTTTTTTACATAAACTTTGTGCATCAACTTTGTACCCAAAACTTTGTGCATAAACGTTTTGCATAAACTTTGTGCATAAACTTCGTGCGTAGACTTTGTGCATAAACGTTGTCCATAAACTTTAAGCAGAAGCTTTGTGCATAAAATTTGTGCATAAACGTTGTGCATTACTGTTGTGCAAAAACTTTGTGGGTAAGATGTGTGAATAACCTTTGTACATAAACTTTGTGCACAAAATTTGTGCATAAAAGTTGTGTAAAAACTTTGTGCAATAGCTTTGTGCATGAACTTTGTGCACAAAATGTTTGCATACACATTTTGCATAAACGTTGTGCATAAACTTTGTGCATCACCTTTGTGCATAAACTTTGTGCATAAACGTTGTGCATAAACTTTGTGCATAAACGTTTTGCATAAAATTTGTGCATAAAATTATTGCATAAAATTTGTGCAGAAACGTTTTGCATAAACTTTGTGCATAAACTTTGTTCACAAACTTCGTGCATAAACATTGTGCATATGCTTTGTGCATAAACTTTGTGCATAGACTTTGTGCATAAACGTTGTGTATAAAGTTTGTGCATAAATTGTGTGCATAAACTTTGTGCATAAACTCTGTGCATATACTTTGTGCATAAAATTTGTGCATAAAAGTTGTGCATAGACATTGTGCATAAAATTTATGCATACACTTTGTGCATAACCTTTGAGTATAAACTTTGTGCATGAACGTTGTGCATAAACTTGGTGCATAAACTTTGTGCATGAACATTGTGTATAAACGTTGTGTATCAACTTTGTGCATGAAATTTGTGCCGAAACTTTGTGCATAAACTTTGTGCATAAACTTTGTGCATGAACTTTGTGCATAAATGTTATCCATGAAATTTGTGCATTAACTTTTTGCATAAACGTTTTGCATAAACTTTGTGCATAAACTTTGTGCATAAACGTATTGCATATACATTGTGCATAAAATTTGTGTATAACGTTGTGCATAAATTTTGTGCATAAACTTTTTGCATAAAACTTGTGCATTAACTTTCTGCATAAACTTTGTGCATAAACGTTGTGCATAAACTTTGTGCATAAACTTGGTGCATAAACGTTGTGCATAAAATTTGTGCATAAACTTTGTGCATAAACGTTGTGCATAGACTTTGTGCAAAACCTTTGTGCATAATCTTTGTCCAGAAACTTTGCGCATAAACTTTGTGCACAAACTTTGTGCATACACTTTGTGCATAAATTTTGTGCATAAATGTTGTGCATAAGCTTTGTGCATAAAACTTTGTGCATAAACTTTGTGCATATACTTTGTGCATAAAGTTTGTGCATAAGCTTTGTGCATAAACTTTTTGCATAGACTTTGTGCATAAACGTTGTGCATAAAAATTGTGCATTAACTTTCTGCATAAACTTTGTGCAAAACCTTTGTGCATAAACTTTGTGCATAAACGTTGTGCATAAACTTTGTGCATAAACTTTGTGCATTAACTTTGCACACAAACCCTGTGCATAAACTTTGTGCATAAACTTTGTGCAGAAACTTTGTGCACAATCGTTGTGCATAAACTTTGTGCATAAACTTTGTGCATAAACTTTGTTCATAAACGTTCTGCATAAATGTTTTGCATAAACTTTGTGCATACAAGTTTTGCACAAAAATTGTGCAAAACCTTTGTGCATAAACTTTGTCCAAAAACATTGTGCATAAACTTTGTGCATAAACTTTGTGCAAAACCTTTGTGCATAAACGTTTTGCATAAAACTTGTGCATAAACATTTTGCATAAACTTTGTGCATAAACGTTGTGCAAAAACTTTGTGCATAAACTTTGTGCATGAACTTTGTGCATAAGTGTTGTGCATAAACTTTGTGAATAAACTTTGTGCATAAACGTTGTGCATAAACATTGCGCATAAGCTTTGTGCATACACTATGTGCATAAACATTGCGCATAAGCTTTGTGCATACACTATGTGCATAAACATTGCGCATAAGCTTTGTGCATACACTATGTGCATAAACATTGCGCATAAGCTTTGTGCATACACTATGTGCATAAACATTGCGCATAAGCTTTGTGCATACACTATGTGCATAAACATTGCGCATAAGCTTTGTGCATACACTATGTGCATAAACATTGCGCATAAGCTTTGTGCATACACTATGTGCATAAACATTGCGCATAAGCTTTGTGCATACACTATGTGCATAAACATTGCGCATAAGCTTTGTGCATACACTATGTGCATAAACATTGCGCATAAGCTTTGTGCATACACTATGTGCATAAACATTGCGCATAAGCTTTGTGCATACACTATGTGCATAAACATTGCGCATAAGCTTTGTGCATACACTATGTGCATAAACATTGCGCATAAGCTTTGTGCATACACTATGTGCATAAACATTGCGCATAAGCTTTGTGCATACACTATGTGCATAAACATTGCGCATAAGCTTTGTGCATACACTATGTGCATAAACATTGCGCATAAGCTTTGTGCATACACTATGTGCATAAACATTGCGCATAAGCTTTGTGCATACACTATGTGCATAAACATTGCGCATAAGCTTTGTGCATACACTATGTGCATAAACATTGCGCATAAGCTTTGTGCATACACTATGTGCATAAACATTGCGCATAAGCTTTGTGCATACACTATGTGCATAAACATTGCGCATAAGCTTTGTGCATACACTATGTGCATAAACATTGCGCATAAGCTTTGTGCATACACTATGTGCATAAACATTGCGCATAAGCTTTGTGCATACACTATGTGCATAAACATTGCGCATAAGCTTTGTGCATAAAATCTGTGCATAAACTTTGTGCATAAACGTTGTGCATAAACGTTGTGCATAACCTTTGTGCATGAACTTTGTGCATGAACTTTGTGCATAAACTTTGTGCATAAATTTTGTGCCTAAACGGTGTCCAGAAACTTTGTACATAAACATTGTGCATAAACTTTGTGCATAAACTTTGTGCATAAACGTTGGGCATAAACTTTGTGCATAAACTTTGTGCACAATCTTTGTCCATAAACGTTGTGCATAACCTTTGTGCATAAACTTTGAACAAAAAAATTGTGCATAAACTTTGTGCATAAACTTTATGCATAAACTTTGTGCATAAACTTTATGCATAAGCTTTGTGCATAAACTTTGTGCATAAGCTTTGTGCATAAACTTTGTGCATAAGCTTTGTGCATAAACTTTGTGCATAAACGTTGTGCACAAACTCTGTGCATAAAATGTGTGCATAAACGTTGTGCACAGACTTTGTGCATAATGATTGTTCAGAAACGTTTTGCATAAACTAAGTGCATAAACTTTGTGCATAAACTTTGTGCATAAACGTTGTGCATAAACTTTGTGCATCAACTTTGTGCATAAACATTGTGCATGAACATTGTGCATAAACTTTATGCATAAGCTTTGTGCATAAAATTTGTGCATAAACTTTGTGCATAAACGTTGTGCATGAACTTTGTGCATAAACGTTTTGCATAAACTCTGTGCATAAACTATGTGCATAAACTCTGTGCATAAACTTTGTGCATAAACTTTGTGCATAAACTTTGTGCATAAACTTTGTGCAAAAACTTTGTGCATAAACGTTGAGCACAAATGTTGTGCATAAACTTTCTGCATAAACGTTGTCCATAAACTTTGTGCATAAACTTTGTGCATAAACTTTGTGCATAAACTTTGTGCAAAAACTTTGTGCATAAACGTTGAGCACAAATGTTGTGCATAAACTTTCTGCATAAACGTTGTCCATAAACATTGTGCATAAACTTTGTGCATGAACTTTGTGCATAAACGTTGTGCATAAAATTTGTGCATTAACTTTTTGCATAAACGTTTTGCATAAACTTTGTGCATTAACTTTGTGCATAAACGTTTTGCATAAACGTTGTGCATAAACTTTGTGCATAAACGTTGTGCATAAACTTGGTGCATAAACGTTGTGCATAAATGTTGTTCATAACCTTTGTGGATAAACGTTGTGCATAAACTTTGTGCAAAACCTTTGTGCATAATCTTTGTCCAGAAACTTTGTGCATAAACTTTGTGCATAAACTTTGTGCATAAAAATGATGCATTAACTTTCTGCATTAACTTTGTGCAGAAACTTTGTGCATAAACGTTGTGCATAAACTTTGTGCAAAAACTTTGTGCATTAACGTTGTACACAAATCCTGTGCATACACTTTGTGCATAAACATTGTGCAGAAACTTTGTGCACAAACGTTTTGCATAAACTTTGTGCATAAACTTTGTGCATCAACTTTGTGCATAAACATTGTGCAGAAACTTTGTGCACAAACGTTTTGCATAAACTTTGTGCATAAACTTTGTGCATCAACTTTGTGCATAAACTTGGTGCCTAAACGTTCTGCATAAATGTTGTGCATAAACTTTGTGCATAAATGTTGTGCATAAACTTTGTGCAAAACAATTGTGCATAAACGTTGTCCAGAAACATTGTGCATAAACTTTGTGCATAAACTTTGTGCATAAGTGTTGTGCATAGACTTTGGGCATAAAGTTTGTGCATTAACTTTCTGCATTAACTTTCTGCATAAACTTTGTGCATAAACCTTGTGCATAAACGTTTTGCATACAATTTGTGCATAAACATTGTGCATAAACTATGTGCATAAACTTTGTGCATAAACTTTGTTCATATACTTTGTGCATGAACTTTGTGCATAAATGTTGTGCATAAACTTTGTGCATCAACTTTGTGCATCAACGTTGTGCATAAACATTGTGCATAAGCTTTGTGCATAAACTATGTGCATAAACTTTGAGCATAAACGTTGTGAATAATATTTGTGCATAACCTTTGTGCATAAACTTTGTGCATAAACCTTGTGCAGAAACGTTGTGCAGAAACGTTGTGCATAATCTTTGTGCATAAACTTTGTGCATAAACTTTGTGCATAAACTTTGTGCACAACTTTGTGCATAAACGTTGTCCAGAAACTTTGTGCATAAACTTTGTGCAGAAACTTTGTGCATAAACTTTGTGCATGAACTTTGTTCATAAACTTCGTGCATAAACTTTGTGCATAAACTTTGTGCAACAATTTTGTGCACAAACTTTGTGCATAAACTTTGTGCATACAATGTGCGCATTATCTTTGTGCATAAATTTTGTGCAGAAACTTTGTGCATAAACGTTTGCACAAACTTTGTGCATAAACTTTGTGCATAAACTTGGTGCATAAACTTTGTGCATAAACTTTCTGCAGCCACTTTGTGCATAAAATTTGTGCATAAACTTTGTGCATAAACTTTGTGAATAAACTTTGTGCAGAACCTTTGTGCATAAACTTTGTGCATAAACTTTGTGCAGAAACGTTTTGCAGAAACTTTGTGCATTAACTTTGTGCATAAACTTTGTACATAACCTTTGTGCATAACTTTTGTGCATAGAATTTGTGCATAAACGTTGTGCAAAAACGTTTTGCATAGACGTTTTGCATAAACTTTGTGCATAAACTTTGTGCAGAAATGTTGTGCATAATCGTTGTGCAGAAACGTTGTGCATAAACTTTGTGCATGAAATTTGTGCATAAACTTTGTGCATAAACTTTCTGCATAAACTTTGTGCATCAACTTTGTGCATTAACTTTGGGCATAAACGTTTTTCAGAAACTTTGTGCATAAACTTTGTGCATAAACTTTGGCCATACAATTTGTGCATAAAGTTTGTGCATAAACTTTGTGCATACGCTTTGGGCATAAAATTTGAGCATAAACGTTGTGAATAAACATTGTGCATAAACGTTGTGCATAAACTTTGTGCTGAAAGTTTGTGCAGAAACGTTGTGCATAAACTTTGTGCATAATCTTTGTGCATAAACTTTGTGCATAAACTTTGTGCATAAACTTTGTGCATAAAATTTGTGCATAATATTTGTGCATAAACTTTGTGCATAAACGATTTGCATAAATGTTGTGCATAACATTTGTGCAGAAACTTTGTGCATAAACTTTGTGCATAAACGTTGTGCATGATCTTTGTGCATAAAATTTGTGCATAAACTTTGTGAATTAACTTTGTGCATAAACTTTGTGCAAATACTTTGTGCATAAACTTTGTGCATAAACTTTGTGCATAAACTTTGTGCTTAAGCTTTGTGCATAAACTTTGTGCATAAAATTTGTGCATAAACTTTGTGAATTAACTTTGTGCATAAACTTTGTGCAAATACTTTGTGCATAAACTTTGTGCATAAACTTTGTGCATAAACTTTGTGCTTAAGCTTTGTGCATAAACTTTCTGCATAAACGTTTTGCACAAAATCTATGCATAAACTTTGTGCATAAAACTTGTGCATAAAGTTTGTGAATAAACTTTGTGCATAAACTTTGTGCATAAAATTTGTGCATAAACTTTGTGCATAACCATTTTGCATAAAAGTTGTGCAGAAACTTTGTGCATAAACTTTGTACTTAAACTTTAGGCATAAACTTTCTGCATAAACATTTTGCATAAACTTCGTTGACAGAATTTGTGCAGAAACGTTGTGCGGAAACTTTGTGCAAAAACTTTGTGAATAAAATTTGTGCATAAACTTTGTTCATAAACTTTGTGCATATACTTTGTACACAAACTTTATGCATAAACTTTGTGCATAAAGTTTTTGCATCAAGTTTGTGCATAAATTTTGTGCATAAAATTTGTGCATAAACTTTGTGCATAAATTTTGTTCACAAACTTTGTGCATAAACTTTGTGCATAAACATTGTGCATTAACTTTGTGCACAAACTCTGTGCATAAACTTCGTGCATAAACTTTGTGCACAAACGTTGTGCATATACTTTGTGCATAAACTTTGTGCATAAATGTTGTGCATAAACGTTGTGCATACACTTTGTGCATAAACTTTGTGTGTATACTTTGTGCATAAACATTGTGCATAAACATTGTGCATAAATTTTGTGCATAAAATTTATGCAGAACCTTTGTGCATAAATTTTGTGCATAAACAGTGTGCATAAACTTTGTGCATGAATTTTGTGCATAAACGTTGTGCATAAACGTTGTGCATAAACTTTGTGCATAAACTTTGTGCACAAACTCTGTGCATAAACTTCGTGCATAAACTTTGCGCACAAATGTTGTGCATAAACTTTGAGCATTAACTTTGTGCATAACCTTTGTGCATGAACGTTGTGCATAAACTTTGTGTATAAAAGGTTTGCATAAGATTTATGCAGAAACTTTGTGCATAATCTATGTGCATAAACTTTGTGCATAAACTCTCTGCATAAATGTTGTGCATATACTTTGTGCATAAACTTTATGCATAAACTTTGTGCATAAACTTTGTGCATATACTTTGTGCACAAAATTTGTGCATAAACGTTGTGCATAAACGTTGTGCATAAACTTTGTGCATAATGTTTGTGCATAAACTTTGTGCATAAACATTGTGCATAAACTTTGTGCATAAGCTTTGTGCTTAAAATGTGTGCAGAATCTTTGTGCAGAAACGTTTTGAATAAACGTGCGGAATCTTTGTGCATACAAGATGTGCATAACCTTTGTGCATAAACTTTGTGCATAAAATTTGTGTATAAACTTTGTGCATAAACTTTGTGCATATACTTTGTTCCCAAACGTCGTGCGGAAACTTTGTGCATAAAATTTGTGTATAAACTTTGTGCATAAACTTTGTGCATAAACCTTGTGCATAAACTTTATGCATAAAATTTGTGCATAAATGTTGTGCATAAACTTTGTGTATAAACGTTGTGCATACAATTCGTGCATAAACGTTGTGCATAAACTTTGTGAATAAATTTTGTGCATAACATTTGTGCATAAACTTTGTGCATAAACTTTGTGAATAAAAGTTGTGCATAAACTTTATGCATAAACTTTGTGCATGAACTTTGTGCATAAACTTTGTGCGTAAACTTTGTGCATAAACTTTGTGCATAAGCTTTGTGCATAAACTTTGTGCATAAACGTAATGTATAAACTTTGTGCAGAAAATTTGTGCATAAACTTTGTGCATAAATGCTGTGCAACTTTGTGCGTAAACAGTGTGCATAAACTTTGTTCATAATTTTTGTGCATAAAATTTGTACATAAACTTTGTGCATAGACATTGTGCATAACATTTTTTCATAAACTTTGTGCATAAAGGTTGTGCATAAACTTTGTGCACAAACGTTGTGCAGAAACGTTGTGCAAAACATTTGTGCATAAACTTTGTGCATAAACTTTGTGCATAGACATTGTGCATAACATTTTTTCATAAACTTTGTGCATAAAGGTTGTGCATAAACTTTGTGCACAAACGTTGTGCAGAAACGTTGTGCAAAACATTTGTGCATAAACTTTGTGCATAAACTGTGTGCATAAACGTTGTGCATAAAATTTGTGTATAAACTTTGTGCATATACTTTGTGCAGAAACGTTGTGCATAACCTTTGTGCACAAACTTTGTGCATAGACTTTGTGCATAAACGTTCTGCATTAACTTTGTGCATAAAATTTGTGTATAAACTTTGTGCATATACTTTGTGCAGAAACGTTGTGCATAACCTTTGTGCACAAACTTTGTGCATAGACTTTGTGCATAAACGTTCTGCATTAACTTTGTGCAGAAACGTTGTGCATAAACTTTGTGCATAAACTTTGTGCATAAACGTTGCGCATTAATTTTGTGCATACATTCTGTGCATAAACTTTGTGCATAAACTTTGTGCATAAACGTTCTGCATTAACTTTGTGCAGAAACGTTGTGCATAAACTTTGTGCATAAACTTTGTGCATAAACGTTGCGCATTAATTTTGTGCATACAT
This sequence comes from Penium margaritaceum, assembly GCA_023375785.1. Classification (NCBI taxonomy): domain Eukaryota; kingdom Viridiplantae; phylum Streptophyta; class Zygnematophyceae; order Desmidiales; family Peniaceae; genus Penium; species Penium margaritaceum. The sequence continues at coordinate 175,114 of SZWC01001731.1, read as the reverse complement.
TCTGTGCATAAACTTTGTGCAGAAACGTTGTGCGTAACCTTTGTGCATAAACTTTCTGCATAATATTTGTGCATAAACGGTGTGCATAAACTTTCTGCATAATATTTGTGCATAAACGGTGTGCATAACCTTTGTGCATAAACTTTCTGCATAATATTTGTGCATAAACGGTGTGCATAAACTTTCTGCATAATATTTGTGCATAAACGGTGTGCATAACCTTTGTGCATAAAATTTGTGCATAAACGTTGTGCAGACATTTTGTGCATAAACTTTGTGCAGAAACTTTGTGCATAAACTTTGTGCATAAACGTTGTGCATAAACTTTGTGCATAGACTTTGTGTATAAACGCTGTGCATAAACTTTGTGCATACACTTTGTGCATGCAATTTGTGCATAAACTTTGTGCATACATTTTGTGCATAAACTTTCTGCATAAACTCTGTGCATAAACATTGTGCATAAACTTTGTGCATAGGCTTTGTGCATAGGCTTTGTGCATAAACTTTGTGCATACACATTATGCACAAACTTTGTGCATAAACGTTGTGCATAACATTTGTGCATAAACTTTGTGCATCAACGTTGTGCAGAAACTTTGTGCATAAACTTTGTGTATAAACGTTTTGCATAAACTTTGTGCATAAACGTTGTGCATAAACTTTGTCCAAAAACTTTGTGCATAAATATTTTGCATACACTTTGTGCATAAACGTTGTGCATAGATTTTGTGCATCAAATGTGTCCATAACATTTGTGCATAAACTTTGTGCATAGACTTTGTGCATAAACTTTGTACATAAACTTTGTGCATAAACTTTGTGCATAAACGTTGTGCATAAACTTTGTACATAAACGTTGTGCAAAAACTTAGTGCATAAACTTTGTGCATAAACTTTGTGCATAAACTTTTTGCATAAGGTTTGTGCATAACATTTGTGCATAAACTTTGTGCATAAACTTTGTGCATAAGCTTTGTGCATAAACTTTGTGCATAAAGGTTGTGCATAAACTTTGTGCACAAACTTTGTGCATAAAAGTTGTGCAGAAACGTGTGCATAAGCTTTGTGAATGAACTTTGTGCATAAACATTGTGCATAAACTTTGTGCAGAAACATTGTGCATTAACTTTGTGCATAAACGTTCTGCATAAACTTTGTGCATAAACTTTGTGCATAAACTTTGTGCATAAACTTTGAGCATAAACTTTGTGCATAAACTTTGTGCATAAACTATGTGTATAAACTTTGTGCATAAACGTTTTTCATAAACTTTATGCACAAACGTTGTGCAGAAACTTTGTGCATACACTTTGTGCATAACATTTGTGCATAAACTTTGTGCATAACATTTGTGCATAAAATTTGTGCATAAACGTTTTTCATAAACTTTATGCACAAACGTTGTGCAGAAACTTTGTGCATACACTTTGTGCATAACATTTGTGCATAAACTTTGTGCATAACATTTGTGCATAAAATTTGTGCATAAACGTTGTGTATAAACGTTGTGCATAAACTTTGTGCATAAACTTTCTGCATACACTTTGTGTATAAACTTTGTGCATAAACTTTGTGCACAGACTTTGTTCCCAAACGTTGTGCAGAAACTTTGTGCATAAACTTTGTGCATAAACGTTGTACATAAACCTTGTGCATAAACTTTGTGCATAAATGTTGTGCATAATTGTTCTGTATAAACGTTGTGCATAAAATTTGTGCATAAACGTTGTGCATAAACTTTGTGAATAAACATTGTGCATAAACTTTGTGAATAAACGTTGTGCATAAACTTTGTTCATAAACGTTTTGCATAACCTTTGTGCATAAACTTTGTGTATAAACGTTGTGTACAAACTTTGTGCAGAAACGATGTGCATAAAATTCGTGCATAAACTTTGTGCATAAACGCTGCGCTTAAACTATGTGCGTAAACAGTGTGCATAAACTTTGTTCATAGTTTTGTGCATAAAATTTGTACATAAACTTTGTGCATAAACATTGTGCATAACTTTTGTGCATAAAATTTGTGCATGAAGGTTGTGCATAAACTTTGTGCACAAACGTTGTGCAGAACCTTTGTGCAGAACATTTGTGCATAAACCTTGTGCAAAAACTTTGTGCAGAACCTTTGTGCATAAACGCTGTGCATAAACTTTGTGCAAAAACTGTGTGCATAAACGTTGTGCATAAAATTTGTGCATAAACTTTGTGCAAAAACTTTGTGCAGAACCTTTGTGCATAAACGCTGTGCATAAACTTTGTGCAAAAACTGTGTGCATAAACGTTGTGCATAAAATTTGTGCATAAACTTTGTGCATATACTTTGTGCAGAAATGTTGTGCATAAACTTTGTGCATAAACTTTGTGCATAGACTTTGTGCATAAAGTTTCTGCATTAACTTTGTGCATAAACGTTGTGCATAAACTTTGTGCATAAACTTTGTGCATAAAGTTTGTGCATAAAGTTTGTGCATAAAATTTGTGCATAAACGTTTATAATATAATTTGTGCATAAACTTTGTGCATAAACTTTGTGCATAAACTTTTTGCATAAACTTTGTGCATAAATTTTGTGCATAAACGTTGTCCATAACCTTTGTGCATAAACTTTGTGCAAAAACTTTGTGCATAGACTTTGTGCATAAACTTTGTGCATAAACTTTGTGCATAAACTTTTTGCATAAACTTTGTGCATAAATTTTGTGCATAAACGTTGTCCATAACCTTTGTGCATAAACTTTGTGCAAAAACTTTGTGCATAGACTTTGTGCATAAACCTTGTGCATAAACTTTGTGCATAAACGTTCTGCATTATCTTTGTGCAGAACCTTTGTGCAAAATTTTGCACATAAACTTTGTGCATGAACTTTGTGCATAAACCTTGTGCATAAACTTTGTGCATAAACGTTCTGCATTATCTTTGTGCAGAACCTTTGTGCAAAATTTTGCACATAAACTTTGTGCATGAACTTTGTGCATCAATTCTGTGCATAAACTTTGTGAAGAAACTTTGTGCATAAACCTTGTGCTAAAATTTGTGCATAAACTTTGTGCATAAACTTCTTGCATAAACTTTGTGCATAAACGTTTTGGATAAACTTTGAGCATATACTTTGAGCATAAACTTTTTGCATAAACTTTGTTCATACATTTTGTGCATAAACGTTGTCCATAAACTTTTTGCATAAACTCTGTGCAGAAACTTTGTGCATAATGTTTGTGAATAAAATTTGTGCATAAACGTTGTGCATAAACATTGTGCATAAACTTTGTGCATAATGTTTGTGAATAAAATTTGTGCATAAACGTTGTGCATAAACATTGTGCATAAACTTTGTGCATAAATGTTGTGCATAAACTTTGTGCATAAACTTTGTGCATAAACTCTGTGCATACACGTTTTGCATTAACTTTGTGCATAAACGTTGTGAAGAAACTTTGTGCATAAACATTTGTGCGTAAACGTTTTGTACAAACTTTGTGCATAAACTCTGTGCATACACGTTTTGCATTAACTTTGTGCATAAACGTTGTGAAGAAACTTTGTGCATAAACATTTGTGCGTAAACGTTTTGTACAAACTTTGTGCATAAACGTTGTCCATAAACTTTGTGCATAAGCTCCGTGCATAAACATTGTGCATTAACTTTCTGCATAAAATCTGTACATAAAGTTTGTGTATAAACTTCGTGCATAAACTTTGTGCATAAACGTTTTGCATAAACTTTGTGCATGAACTTTGTGCATATACTTTGTATATAAAATATATGCATAAACTTTGTGTATAAACATTTTGCATAAACTTTGTGCAGAAACTTTGTGCATAAGCTTTGTGCATACACTTTTTGCATAAACGTTGTGCATAAACATTGTGCATAAACGTTGTGCATAAACTTTGAGCATAAATGTTGTGCATTAACTTTGTGCATAACCTTTCTCCATAAACTTTGTGCATAACATTTGTGCATAAAAGTTGTGCATAAACTTTGTGCATAAAATTTGTGCATAAACTTTGTGCATAAACTTTGTGCATAAACTTTGTGCGTACATGTTGTGCATAAACTTTGTGCATAAACTTTGTGCATAAACTTTGTGTATAAACTTTGTGCATAAAATTTGTGGATAAATGTTGTGCATAAACTTTGTGCTTAAACTTTGTGCATAAACTTTGTGCATAAACTTTGTGCATAAACTTTGTGCATAAACGTTGTGTATAAACTTTGAGCATAAAATGTGTGCATAAACTTTGTGCATAAACTTTGCACATAAATATTGTGCATAAACTTTGTGCATATACTTTGTGCAAAACCTTTGTGCATAAAAATTGTGCAGAAACTTTGTGCATAAACTTTGTGCTTAAAATTTGTGCATAACGTTTGTGTATAAACTTTCTGCATAAACTTTGTGCATATACTTTGTGCAAAACCTTTGTGCATAAAAATTGTGCAGAAACTTTGTGCATAAACTTTGTGCTTAAAATTTGTGCATAACGTTTGTGTATAAACTTTCTGCATAAACGTTTTGCACAAACTTTGTGCATAATTTTTGTGCATAAACGTTGTGCATAAACGTTTTGCATAAACTTTGTGCATAAATTGTGTGCATAAACGTTTAGCATAAACTCCGTGCAGAAAATTTGTGCAAAACCTTTGTGCGTATACGTTGTGCATAAACTTTGTGCGTACATTTTGTGCATAAACTTTGTGCAGAAACTTTGTGCATAAACTTTGTGTATAAACTTTGTGCATAAACGTTGTGCATAAACTTTGTGCATAAACGCTGTTCATAAACATTTTGCATGAACTTTGTGCATAAACATTGTGCATAAACTTTGTGCATTTACTTTGTGCAAAAAAATTGTGCATAAACTTTGTGCATAAACATTGTGCATAAAACTTGTGCATAAACTTTGTGCATAAACTTTGTGCATAAACTTTGTGCACAAAAGTTGTGCAGAAATGTTGTGCATAAACTTTGTGCATAAAATTTGTGCATAAACGATGTGCATAAAATTTGTGCATAAACGTTTTGCATAAACATTGTGCATAAACTTTGTGCATAAACTTTGTGCATAAAACTTGTGCATAAACGTTGTACATAAACTTGGTGCATAAACTTTCTGCATACACTTTGTGTAGAAACGTTGTGCACAAACGTTTTGCATAAACTTTGTGCGTTAACTTTGTGCATAAACGTTGTACATAAACTTGGTGCATAAACTTTCTGCATACACTTTGTGTAGAAACGTTGTGCACAAACGTTTTGCATAAACTTTGTGCGTTAACTTTGTGCATAAAGATTGTGCATAACCTTTGTGCATAAACTTTTTGCATAAACTTTGTGCATAAACTTTGTGCATAAACGTTTTGGAGAAACTTTGTGCAGAGCTCTTGTGTGTAACTGTTGTCCCAAAACTTTGTGCATAAACGTTGTGCATAAACTTTGTGCATAAACTTTGTATAGAAGTATTGTGCATAAACGTTGTGCATAAACTTTGTGCATAAACTTTGTGCATAAACTTTGTGCATAAACTTTGTCCATAAACTTTGTGCATAAACTTTGTGCATAAATGTTGTGCATAACGTTTGTGCATAAACGTTGTACAAAAACGTTTTGCATAAACTTTGTGCATAAACTTTGTGCATAAACTTTGTGCTTAAACGTTGTGCATAAACTTTGTGCATAAATGTTGTGCATAACGTTTGTGCATAAACGTTGTACAAAAACGTTTTGCATAAACTTTGTGCATAAACTTTGTGCATAAACTTTGTGCTTAAACGTTTTGCATAAACGCTTTGCATAAACTTTGTGCATAAATTTTGTGCATAAACTTTGTCCCTAAAATTTGTGCATAAACCTTGTGCAGAAACTTGGTGCATAAACGTTGTGCATAAACTTTGTGCATAAGCTTCGTGCATAAACTTTGTGCATAAACTTTGTCCCGAAACTTTGTGCATAAACTTTGTGCATAAACTTTTTACATAAATGCTGTGCATAAACTTTGTGCATAAACTTTGTGCATAAACTTTGTTCATACACTTTGTGCATAAACTTTGTCCCGAAACTTTGTGCATAAACTTTGTGCATAAACTTTTTACATAAATGCTGTGCATAAACTTTGTGCATAAACTTTGTGCATAAACTTTGTTCATACACTTTGTGCACAAACTTTGTGCATAAATTTTGTGCGGAAACTTTGTGCATAAACTTTGTGCACAAACGTTGTGGAGAACCTTTGTGCATAAACGTTTGTGCGTAACATTTTATACAAACTTTGTGCATTAAATTTTTGCATAACTTTTTTGCATAAACTTTGTGCATAAACGTTTTGCATAAACTTTGTGCATACACTTTGTGCATAAACTTTGTGCATAAATGTTTTGCATAAACCTTGTGCATAAACGTTGTCCATAAATGTTGTGCATAACCTTTGTGCAGAAACTTTGTGCATAAACTTTGTGCATAAATGTTTTGCATAAACCTTGTGCATAAACGTTGTCCATAAATGTTGTGCATAACCTTTGTGCAGAAACTTTGTGCATAAACTTTGTGCATAAACGTTTTGCATAAACTTTGTGCATAAACTTGGTGCAGAAACGTTGTGCATGAACTTTGTGCATAAACTTTGTGCATAAACGTTGTGCATAAAATTTGTGCATAAACTTTGTGCATAAACTTTGTGCATAGACTTTGTGCATAAACTTTGTGCATAAACGTTATGAATAAACTTTGTGCATAAACTTTGTGCATAAACTTTGTGCATAGACTTTGTGCATAAACTTTGTGCATAAACGTTATGAATAAACTTTGTGCATATACTTTGTGTATAAAATTTGTGCATAAACATTGTGCACAAACTTTGTGTATAAACTTTGTGCATAAACAATGTGCATAATCGTTGTGCATAAATTTTCTGCATAAACTTTGTACATAAACGTTGTGCATGAACTTTGTGCATAAACTCTGTGCATAGAAATTGTACATGATCTTTGTGCATAAATTTTGTGCATAAAGTTTGTGCATAAAGTTTGTGCATAACCTTTGTGCGTAAACGTTCTGTACAAACTTTGTGAATCAACTTTGTGCATAAACGTTGTGCATAAACGTTGTGCAAAAATGTTGTGCAGAAACTTTGTGCATAAAATTTGTCGATAAATGTCGTGCATAAACGTTATGCATACATTTTGTGCATAAACTTTGTGCATAAACTTTGTGCATAAACTTTGTGCATAAACGTTGTGCATAAATGTTGTGTACAAACTTTGTGCGTAAACTTTGTGCATAAACTTTGTACATAAACTTTGTACATAAATATTGTAAATAAACTTTGTGCATAAACTTTGTGCATAAACTTTGTGCATGAACGTTTTGCATAAACTTTGTGCATAAAAGTTGAGCACAAACTTTGTGCATAAACTATGTGTTTAACTTTTGTGCATAAAGTTTGTGCATAAACTTTGTGCATAAACTTTGTGCATGAACGTTTTGCATAAACTTTGTGCATAAAAGTTGAGCACAAACTTTGTGCATAAACTATGTGTTTAACTTTTGTGCATAAAGTTTGTGCATAAACTTTGTGCACAAACGTTGTGCAGAAACTTTGTGCATAACCTTTGTGCATAAACTTTGTGCATAAACTTTGTGCATAAATGTTGTGTCTAAAATTTGTGCAGACACTTTGTACACAAATTTTGTGCATACAATTTGTGCATAAACGTTGTGCATAAACTTTGTGCATAAACGTTTCCCATAAACTTTGTGCATAAAGTTTGTGCATAAACTTTGTGAATAAACTTTGTGCATAAACTTTGTGCATAAACGTTGTGCATAAACTTTGTGCATAAACGTTTCCCATAAACTTTGTGCATAAAGTTTGTGCATAAACTTTGTGAATAAACTTTGTGCATAAACTTTGTGCATAAACTTTGTGCGTAAACTTGTGCATAAATTTTGTGCATAAACATTGTGCACAAACGTTGTGCATAAACTTTGTGCATAAATGTTGTGCATAAAGTTTGTGCATAAACTTTGTGCATAAACGTTTTGCATAAACTTTGTGCATAAACTTTGTGCATAAAATTTGTGCATAAACTCTGTGCATGAAATTTAAGCATAAAAGATGTGCATAAACTTTGTTCATAAACTTTGTGCAGAACATTTGTGCATAAACTTTGTGCATAAACATTGTGCATAAAATTTGTGCATAAACTTTGTACACAAACGTTGTGCATAAAGTCTGTGCATAAACTTTGTGCATAAACGTGTTGCATAAATGTTGTGCACAAAATTTGTGCAAAACATTTGTGCATAAAGTTTGTGCATGAACTTTGTGCATAAACTTTGTGTAAAAACTTTGTGCATACATGTTGTGCATAAACTTTGTGCATAACCTTTTTGCATAAACTTTGTGCATAAACTTTGTGCATAAACGTTGAACAGAAACTTTGTGCATAAACTTTGTGTAAAAACTTTGTGCATACATGTTGTGCATAAACTTTGTGCATAACCTTTTTGCATAAACTTTGTGCATAAACTTTGTGCATAAACGTTGAACAGAAACTTTGTGCATAAACTTTGTGCATAAACGTTTTGCATAAACTTTGTGCATAAACGTTGTGCATGAACTTTGTGCATAAATTCTGTGCATAAAGATTGTGCAGAAACTTTGTGCATGAACTTTGTGCATAAACTTTGTGCATAAACTTTGTGCATAAACGTTGTGCATGAACTTTGTGCATAAATTCTGTGCATAAAGATTGTGCAGAAACTTTGTGCATGAACTTTGTGCATAAACTTTGTGCATAAACTGTGCGCATAAACTTTGTGCATAAACATTGTGCAGAAACTTTGTGCATAAACGTTTTGCATAAACTTTGTTCATAAACGTTGTGCATAAACTTTGTGCATAAATGTTTTGCATAAACCTTGTGCATACATTTCATGCATAAATGTTGTGCATAAAGTTTGTGCATAAATTCTGTGCAGAAACTTTGTGCATAAACTTTGTTCATAAACGTTGTGCATAAACTTTGTGCATAAATGTTTTGCATAAACCTTGTGCATACATTTCATGCATAAATGTTGTGCATAAAGTTTGTGCATAAATTCTGTGCAGAAACTTTGTGCAGAAACTTTCTGCATAAACTTTGTGCATAAACATTGTGCATAAACTTTGTGCATAAACTATGTTTATAAACTTTGTGCATAAACTTTGTGCGTAAAACTTTGTGCATAAACTTTGTGCATAAATTTTGTGCATAAACATTGTGCATAAACTTTGTGCATAAACTATGTTTATAAACTTTGTGCATAAACTTTGTGCGTAAAACTTTGTGCATAAACTTTGTGCATAAATGTTGTGCATAAACTTTGTACAAAGACATTTTGCATAAACTTTGTGCATAATTTGTGCATAAACGTTGTGCATAAACGTTTTCCATAAACTTTGTGCATAAATTTTGTGCATAAACATTGTCCATAAACTTTGTGCATAAACGTTTTGCATAACATTTGTGCATTTACTTTGTGCACAAACGTTGTGCAGAAACTTTGTGCATAAACTTTGTGCATCAACTTTGTGCATCAACTGTGTGCATAAACGTTGTGTAGAAACTTTGTGCATAACATTTGTGCATTTACTTTGTGCACAAACGTTGTGCAGAAACTTTGTGCATAAACTTTGTGCATCAACTTTGTGCATCAACTGTGTGCATAAACGTTGTGTAGAAACTTTGTGCATAAACATTGTGCATAAACTTTGTGCATAAACTTTGTGCAAAACCTTTGTGCATACGCTTTGTGCATACACTTTCTGCATAAACTTTGTGCAGAAACTTTATATATAAACTGTGTGCATAAACTTTGTGCATAAAAGTTGTGCATGAACTTTGTGCATAAATTCTGTGCAGAAGCTTTGTGCATAAACTTTGTGCATCTTTGTGCATTAACTTTGTGCATACATTTTGTGCAGAAACTTTGTACATAAACTTTGTGCATAAACTTTGTGCATAAACTTTGTGCATAAACTTTGTACATAAACTTTGTGCATAAACTTTGTGCATTAACTTTTTGCATAAACGTTTTGCATAAACTCTGTGCATAAGCTTTGTGCATGATTTTTGTGCATGCCCGTTTTGCATAAATTTTGTGCACAAACGTTGTGCATGAACTTTGTGCATAGATTCTGTGCATAAACGTTGTGCAGAAACTTTGTGCATAAACTTTGTGCATAAACGCTGTGCATAAACCTTGTGCATAAACTTTGTGCATAAACTTTGTGGATAAACTTTGTGCATAAACTTTGTGCATAAAAGTTGTGCATAAACGTTGTGCAGAAACGTTGTGTATAAACTTTGTGCATAAACTTTGTGCATAAACGTTGTGTATAAACTTTGTGCATAAACCTTGTGCATAAACTTTCTGCATAACCTTTGTGCATAAACTTTGTGTACAAACTTTGTGCATAAACTTTGTGCATAAACGTTGTGTATAAACTTTGTGCATAAACCTTGTGCATAAACTTTCTGCATAACCTTTGTGCATAAACTTTGTGTACAAACTTTGTGCATAAACTTTGTGCATAAAAGTTTTTCATAATCGTTTTGCATAATCTTCTGCATAAAAATTGTGCATAGACTTTGTGCACAAATGTTGTGCACAAACTTTGTGCATGAACTTTGTGCATAAACTTTGTGCGTAAACTTTTTGCATAAACTTTGTGTATAAACTTTGTGCATAAACTTTGTGCATAAACGTTCTGCATAAACTTTGTGCATAAAGTTTGTGCATAAATGTTCTGTATAAACTTTGTTCATAAACTTTGTGCATAAACTTTTTGCATAAACTTTGTGTATAAACTTTGTGCATAAACTTTGTGCATAAACGTTCTGCATAAACTTTGTGCATAAAGTTTGTGCATAAATGTTCTGTATAAACTTTGTTCATAAACTTTGTGCATAAACGTTTTTCATAAACTTTGTGCATAAACTTTGTGCATAAAATTTGTGCATAGACTTTGTGCACAAATGTTGTGCACAACCTTTATGCATAAACATTGTGCATAAATGTTGTGTATAAATGTTTTGCATAAAATTTTTGCATAAACTTTGTGCATAAACGTTGTGCATAACATTTGTGCATACAATTTGTGCATAAACTTTGTGCATAAACATTGTGCATAAACTTTGTGCATAAACTTTGTGCACAAACATTGTGCAGAAACTTTGTGCATAAACTTCGTGAATAATATGTGTGCATAAACGTTGTGCATAAACGGTGTGCATGAACTTTTTTCATAAACATTGTGCATAAACTTTGTGCGTAAACATTGTGCAAAAACTTTGTGCATAAACTTTCTGCATAAACGTTGTGCAGAAACTTTGTGCATAAACGTTTTGCATAAACGTTGTGCATAAAAATTGTGCATAAACGTTGTGCATAAACTCTGTGCATAAATTTTGTGCATAAACTTTGTGCATAAATGTTGTCCATAAACTTTGTGCATAAACGTTTTGCAGAAACGTTGTGCATAAACTGTTCAAAAACTTTGTGGATAAACTTCGTGCATAACTTTTGTGCAGAAACGTTGTGCATAAACGTTGTGCATAAACTTTGTGCATAAACGTTGTGCAGAAACGTTGTGCATAAACTTTGTGCACAAACGTTGTGCAGAGACTTTGTGCATAAAAGTTTGTGCGTAAACGTTTTGTACAAACTTTGTGCATAAACTTTGTGCATTAAAGTTGTGCATAAACTCTGTGCATAAACTTTGTGTATAAACTTTGTGCATAAACCTTGTGCATAAACTTTCTGCATAACCTTTGTGCATTAACTTTGTGTACAAAATTTGTGTATAAACTTTGTGCATAAACGTTTTTCATAATCTTTTTACATAATCTTTGTGAATAAACGTTGTGCATAGAATTTGTGCACAAATGTTGTGCACACACTTTGTGCAAAAACTTTGTGCATAAACTTTGTGCATAAGCTTTGTGCATCAAATTTGTGCATAAATGTTGTGTATAAACTTTGTTCATAAACTTTGTGCAGAAACGTCTTTCATAAACTTTGTGCATAAATGTTGTGCACAAACTTTCATAAAATTTTTGCATAGACTTTGTGCACAAATGTTGTGCACAAACTTTGTGCATAAACTTTGTGCATAAACTTTGTGCATAAATGTTATTTTTCTAAACGTTTTGCATAAAAGTTTTGCATCAACTTTGTGCATAAACGTTTGTGCAATAGCTTTGTGCATAAACTTTGTGCATACATTTTGTGCAGAAACGTTGTGCATAAACGTTGTGCAGAAACTTTGTGCATAAAAGTTTGTGCATAAACGTTTTGTACAAACTTTGTGCATAAACTTTGTGCATTAACTTTGTGCATAAACTCTGTGCATAAACTTTGTGCATTAACTTTGTGCATAAACTTTGTACATAAACATTGTGTATAAAATTTGTGCATAAACCTTGTGCATAAACATTCTGCATACCTTTATGCATTAACTTTGTATACAAACTTTGTGCATAAACTTTGTACATAAACTTTGTGCATAAACATTTTTCATAATATTTTTGCATAATCGTTGTGCATAAACTTTGTGCATAGACGTTGTGCACAAATGTTGTGCACAAACTTTGTGCATAAACTTTGTGCATAAACTTTGTACATAAACTTTGTGCATAAACATTTTTCATAATATTTTTGCATAATCGTTGTGCATAAACTTTGTGCATAGACGTTGTGCACAAATGTTGTGCACAAACTTTGTGCATAAACTTTGTGCATAAACTTTGTGCATAAATTTTGTGCATAAGCTTTGTGCATAAACTTTGTGCATAAACTTTGTGCATAACCTTTGTGCATAAATTTTCTGCATGAACTTTGTTCATAAACTTTGTGCATAAACGTTTTTCATAAAATTTGTGCATAAACTTTGTGCATAGAATTTGTGCATAAACTTTGTGCATAAATGTTTTCCATAAGCTTTGTGCATAAACGTTGTGCATAAACGTTTTGCATAAAATTTGAGCAGAAAGTTTGTGCATAAACTTTGTGCAGAAACGTTGTGCATAAACTTTGTTAATAAGCTTTGTGCATAAACTTTGTGCATAATTGTTTTGCATTAACTTTGTGCACAAACTTTGTGCATAAACTTTGTGCAGAAACGTTGTGCATAAACTTTGTTAATAAGCTTTGTGCATAAACTTTGTGCATAATTGTTTTGCATTAACTTTGTGCACAAACTTTGTGCATAAACTTTGTGCATAAAAATTGTCCATGACCTTTGTGCATAATTTCTGTGCATAAACTTTGTGCAGAAACTTTGTGCATAGACTTTGTGCTAAACGTTGTGCATGAAATTTGTGCATAAACTTTGTGCATAACATTTGTGCATAAACTTTGTGCATAAACTTTGTGCATAAACTCTGTGCATAAACTTTGTGCAGAAACTTTGTGCATAGACTTTGTGCTAAACGTTGTGCATGAAATTTGTGCATAAACTTTGTGCATAACATTTGTGCATAAACTTTGTGCATAAACTTTGTGCATAAACTTTGTGCATCAATGTTTTGCATAGAATTTGTGCATAAAATTTGTGCAGAAACCTTGTGCATAAACGTTGTGCATAAACTATGTGCATAAACTTTGTGCATAAACTTTGTGCATCAATGTTTTGCATAGAATTTGTGCATAAAATTTGTGCAGAAACCTTGTGCATAAACGTTGTGCATAAACTATGTGCACAAATTTTGTGTATAAACATTGTGCATAAACTTTGTGCATGAACTTTGTGCACAGACATTGTGCAGAAACGTTTTGCATAAACTTTGTGCATACAATTTGTGCATAAATTTTGTGCATCAATTGTGTGCATAAACTTTGTGCATAAACTTTGTGCACAAACTTTGTGCATAAACGTTGTTCATAAACGTTGTGAAGAAACTTTATGCATAAAAGTTGTGCACAACGTTGTACAGAAACTTTGTGCATAAACGTTTGTGCGTAAACGTTTTGTACAAACTTTGTGCATTACTTTTGTGCATAAAGTTTGTGCATAAACATTTTGCATAGACGTTTTGCATAAACGTTTTGCTGAAACTTTGTGCATAAACTTTGTGCATAAACATTGTGTATAAACTTTGTGCATAAACTTTGTGCATAAATGTCGTGCATAAATTGTGTGCATAAAATTTGTGCATAAACTTTGTGCATAAACGTTGTGGAGAACTTTTATGCATAAACAATGTGCACAAACGTTGTACAGAAGTTTTGTGCATAAACGTTTGTGCGTAAATGTTTTGTACAAACATTGTGCATTAACTTTGTGCATAAAGTTTGTGCATAAACATTGTGCATAGACTTTTTGCATAAACTTTGTACAGAAACTTTCAGCATAAACTTTGTGCATAAAGGTTTTGCATAAGCTTTGTACACAAACTTTGTGCATAAACTTTGTGCATCAACTATGTGCATAAAAGTTGTGCATGAACTTTGTGCATAAATTATGTGAAATAAACTTTGTGCAGAAACTTTTTGCATAAATTTTGTGCTGCACTTTGTGCATAAACGTTGTGCAGAAACTTTGTGCATAACATTTGTGCATAAAATTTTTGCATAAACTTTGTGCATAAATGTTGTGCAGAAACGTTGTGCACAAACTTTGTGCATAAACTCTGTGCATAAACTTCGTGCATAAACTTTGTGCATAAAATTTTTGAATAAACTTTGTGCATAAATTTTGTGCATAAACGTTGTCCATAAACTTTGTGCATAAACTTTGTGCAGAAACTTTGTGCAGAGACTTTGTGCATGAACTTTGTGCATAAACTTTGTGCATGAACTTTGTGCATAAACTTTTTGCATAAACTTTGTGCATAAAATTTTTGCATTAAATTTGTGCATAAAAGTTTTGCATAAATATTGTGCATAAACTTTGTGCAGAAACGTTGTGCATAAACTTTGTGCATAAACTTTGTCCACAAAATGTGTGCATAAACGTTGTGCATAAACGTTGTGCATAAACGTTGTGCATGAACTTTGTGCAAAAATTTTGTGCATCAACTTTGTGCGTAAACTTTGTGCATAAACTTTGTGCAGAAACTTTGTGCATAAACTTTGTACATAACCTTTGTGTATAAACTTTGTGCATAAACGTTGTGCACAAACGCTGTGCAGAAACTTTGTGCTTTATCTTTGTGCATAAACTTTGTGCAGAAACTTTGTGCATAAACTTTGTACATAACCTTTGTGTATAAACTTTGTGCATAAACGTTGTGCACAAACGCTGTGCAGAAACTTTGTGCTTTATCTTTGTGCATAAACTTGATGCATAAACGTTGTGCATAAACTTTGTGCGTAAACATTTTGCATAAACTTTGTGCATAAACTTTGTGCATAAACTTTGTGCACAAACTTTGTGCATAAACTTTGTGTTTGCATAACATTTCTGCATTAACTTTGTGCAGAAACTTTGTGCATAAACGCTGTGCATAAACGTTGTGCATGAACTTTGTGCATAAATTCTGTGCATAAACTTTGTGCAGAAACTTTGTGCATAAACTTTGTGCATAAACTTTGTGCATAAACGTTGTGCATAAACGTTGTGCATAAACGTTGTGCATAAAACGTTGTGCATAAAATTTGTGCATAAACTTTGTGCATAAACTTTGTGCATAAAGTTTGTGCATGAACTTTGTGCATAAACGTTTTGCAAAACCTTTGTGCATAAACTTTGTGCATAAACTTTGTGCATAAACTTTTTGCATAAACATTGTGCATAAATTTTGTGCATAAACGTTGCCCATAAACTGTGTGCATAAACTTTGTGCAGAAACTTTGTGCAAAACCTTTCTGCATTAACTTTGTGCAGAAACGTTTTGCATAAACCTTGTGCATAAACTTTGTGCATAAACGTTGTGCATGAACTTTGTGCATAAATTCTGTGCACCAACGTTGTGCAGAAACTTTGTGCATAAACTTTGTGCTAAACCGTGTGAATTAACTTTGTGCATAAACTTTGTGCATAAATGTTGTGCATAAACTTTGTGCATAAACTTTGTGCATAAACTTTGTGCATAAACTTTGTGCATAAGCTTTGTGCATAAATGTTGTGCATAGAATTTGTGCATAAACTTTGTGCATAAAATTTGTGCATAAACTTTGTGCGCAATCATTGTGCAGGAACTTTGTGCATAAACGTTTGTGCGTAAACGTTTTGTACAAACTTTGTGCATAAACGTTGTGCATTCACTTTGTACATAAACCCTGTTCATGATCTTTGTTTATTAACTTTGTGCATAAACTTTATACATAAACGTTTTGCATAAAATTTGTGCATAAATTTTGTGCATAAACGTTGTCCATAAACCTTGTGCATAAACTTTGTGCAGAAACTTTGTGCAGAGACCTTGTGCACAAACTTTGTGAGTAAAGTTTTTACATAAAATTTTTGCATAAACTTTGTGCATAAACTTTGTGCAGAAACTTTGTGCAGAGACCTTGTGCACAAACTTTGTGAGTAAAGTTTTTACATAAAATTTTTGCATAAACTTTGTGCATAAATGTTTTGCATAAACATTGTGCATAACATTTTTGCATAAACTTTGTGCATAAAATTTGTGCAGAAACTTTGTGCATAAACTTTGTGCATAAACATTGTGCATAAAATTTGTGTATAAACTTTTGCATAAACATTGTGCATAACATTTTTGCATAAACTTTGTGCATAAAATTTGTGCAGAAACTTTGTGCATAAACTTTGTGCATAAACATTGTGCATAAAATTTGTGTATAAACTTTTGCATAAACATTTTGCATTAATTTTTTCAATAAACTTTGTGCATAAACGTTTTTCATAAACTTTATGCATAAACTTTGTGCATAAACGTTTTGCATAAGCTTTGTGCATAAGCTTTGTGCATAAACGTTGTCCATAAACTTTGTGCATAAACTTTGTGCAGAAAATTTGTGCATAAACTCTATGCATAACATTTTTGCATAAACTTTGTGCATAAACTTTGTGCATAAATTTTGTGCATAAACTTTGTGCATAAACGTTGTGTATAAACTTTGTTCATAAACTTTGTTCATAAACTTTGTGCATAAACTTTGTGCATAAACTTTGTCATGTGGATAAACTTTGTGCATAGACTTTGCGCACAAACATTGTGCACAAACTTTGTGCATAACATTTGTGCATAAACTTTGTGCATAAACGTTGTGTATATACTTTGTGCATAAAATTTGTGCATAAACTTTGTGCATAAACTTTGTGCAGAAACTTTGTGCATAAACTTTGTGCACAAACTTTGTGCATAACATTTGTGCATAAACTTTGTGCATAAACGTTGTGTATATACTTTGTGCATAAAATTTGTGCATAAACTTTGTGCATAAACTTTGTGCAGAAACTTTGTGTAAAATCTTTCTGCATTCACTTTGTGCAGAAACTTTGTTCATAAACTTTGTGCATAAACTTTGTGCATAAACGTTGTGCATGAACTTTGTGCATAAATTTTGTGCATAAACGTTTTGCAGAAACTTTGTGCATAAATGTTATGGTAAACTGTGTGCATAAAAGTTTTTCATAAACTTTGTGCATAACCTTTGTGCATAGATGTTGTGCATAAACATTGTGCATAAACTTTGTGCATAAACTTTGAGCACAAACTTTGTGAATAATTGTTGTGCATAAATATTGTGCATAAACTTTGTGCATACACTTTGTGCATAAACGTTGTGCGCAAATGTTGTGCAAAAACTTTGTGCATAAACGTTGTGTATAAACTTTGTGCAGAAACTTTGTGCAAAACTTTGTGCATATAATTTGTGCATAAACACTGTGCATAATCTTTGTGCATAAAAAGTGTGCATAAACTTTGTTCATAAACTTTCTAAATAAAATTCGTGCATAAACGTTGTGCATAAACATTGTGCATAACGTTTGTGCAAAAACTTTGTGCATAAAATGTTTGCATAAACTTTGTGCACAAACGTTGTGCAGAGACTTTGTGCAAAAACGTTGTGTATAAACTTTGTGCATAAACTTTGTGCATAAAAGTTGTGCATAAACTTTGTGCATAACTGTGTGCATAAGCGTTGTGCATAAAATTTGTGCATAACTGTTGTGCAAAAACGCTGTGCATAAACTTTGTGCAAAACCTTTGTGCAAAAACTTTGTGCATAAACTTTGTGGTTAAACTTTGAGCAAAAACGTTGTGCAGAAACATTGTGCATAAACATTTTGTACAAACTTTGTGCAAAAACATTGTGCATGAACTTTGTGCATAAATTCTGTGCATAAACGTTGTGCAGACCTTTGTGCATAAACTTTGTGCATGAAAATTTTGCATAAACTTTGTGCATAAAATTTGTGTATAAACGTTGTCCATAAACTTTGTGCATAAACTTTGTGCAAAAACTTTGTGCATAAACGTTGTGCATAAACTTTGTCGATAATCTTTGTGCATAAACGTCGTGCAGAGAATTTGTGCATAAACTTTGTGCATAAACTTTGTGCATAAACGTTGTTCATAAACTTTGTGCATAACTTTTGTGCATAAAAACTTTGTCCATACAATTTGTGCATAAACTTTGTGCATAAACGTTGTGCATAAACGTTGTGCAAAAACTTTGTGCATAAACTTTGTGCACAAACGTTGTGCAGAACATTTGTGCATAAATGTTTGTACGTAAAAGTTTTGTACAAACTTTGTGCATTAACTTTGTGCATAAAGTTTGTGCATAAAAGTTTTGCATAAACGTTGTGCATAAAGTTTGTGCATAAACGTTGTGCATAAACGTTTTGCATAAACTTTGTGCATAACGTTTGTGCGTAATCGTTGTCCATAAACTTTGTGCATAAACTTTGTGCATAAACTTTGTGCATACACTTTGTGCATAAACTTTGTCCATAAACTTTGTGTATAAACTTTGTTCATTAACTTTGTGCATAAACTTTGTGCATAAACGTTGTGCATAAACTTTGTGTGTGGATAAACTTTGTGCAAAGACTTTACACACAAACGTTGTGCACAAATTTTGTGCATAAACTTTTTGAATAAACATTGTGCATAAACGTTGTGTATAAACTTTGTGCATAAAATTATTGCATAAACTTTCTGCACAAACTTTGTGCATAAACCTTGTGCATAAACGTTGTGCATAAACTTTGTGCATAAACTTTGTGCATAAACTTTGTGCATAAAATTATTGCATAAACTTTCTGCACAAACTTTGTGCATAAACCTTGTGCATAAACGTTGTGCATAAACTTTGTGCATAAACTTTGTGCATAAACTTTGTGCATAAACTTTGTGCAAAAACTTTCTGCATTAACTTTGTGTAGAAACTTTGTGCATAAACTTTGTGCATAAACTTTGTGCATAAAGTTGTGCATGAACTTTGTGCATAAATTCCGTGCATAAACTTTGTGCAGAAACTTTGTGCATAAACTTTGTGCATAAACTTTGTGCATAAACTTTGTGCAAAAACTTTCTGCATTAACTTTGTGTAGAAACTTTGTGCATAAACTTTGTGCATAAACTTTGTGCATAAAGTTGTGCATGAACTTTGTGCATAAATTCCGTGCATAAACTTTGTGCAGAAACGTTTTGCATAAACTTTGTGCTAAACTGTATGCATAAACTTCGTGCATAAACGTTGTGCATAAACTTTGTGCATAGATGTTGTGCATAAACTTTGTGCATAAAGTTTATGCATAAACTTTGTGCATAAGTTTTGTGCATACATTTTGTGCATAAACTTTGTGCATAAACTTCGTGCATAAACGTTGTGCATAAACTTTGTGCATAGATGTTGTGCATAAACTTTGTGCATAAAGTTTATGCATAAACTTTGTGCATAAGTTTTGTGCATACATTTTGTGCATAAACTTTGTGCATAAACTGTGTGCATAAACTTTATGCACAAACGTTGTGCAGAAAATTTGTGCATAAACTTTGTGCATAAACTTTGTCCATAAACGTTGTGCATAAACTTTGTGCATAACTGTGTGCATAAACGTTGTGCATTTACTTTGTGCATAAACTTTGTGCATAAACGTTGTGCATAAACTTTGTGCATAAACTTTGTCCATAAACGTTGTGCATAAACTTTGTGCATAACTGTGTGCATAAACGTTGTGCATTTACTTTGTGCATAAACTTTGTGCATAAACGCTGTGCATAAACTTTGTGCAAAAACTTTGTGGGTAAACTTTGTGCATAAACATTCAGCATAAACGTTGTGCATAATTTTTGTCCATATAATTTGTGCATAAATGTTGTGCATAAACTTTGTGCATAAACGCTGTGCATAAACTTTGTGCAAAAACTTTGTGGGTAAACTTTGTGCATAAACATTCAGCATAAACGTTGTGCATAATTTTTGTCCATATAATTTGTGCATAAATGTTGTGCATAAACTTTTTGCATAAACATTGTGCATGATGTTTGTCCATAAACTTTGTGCATAAACGTTTTGCATAAACCTTGTGCATAAATTTTGTGCATAAACTTTGTGCATAAACTTTATGTATAAAATTTGTGCATATACCGTTTGCATAAACTTTTTGCATAAACATTGTGCATGATGTTTGTCCATAAACTTTGTGCATAAACGTTTTGCATAAACCTTGTGCATAAATTTTGTGCATAAACTTTGTGCATAAACTTTATGTATAAAATTTGTGCATATACCGTTTGCATAAACTTTGTGCATAAACATTGTGCGTAACTGTTGTGCATAAACTTTGTGCATAAACTTTGTGCATAAATGTTCGTGCGTAATTGTTTTGTACAAAGTTTGTGCATAAACTTTGTGCATAAACTTTGTGCATAAACGTTGTACATAAATGTTGCACATAAACTTTGTGGATTATCTTTGTGCATTATCGTTGTGCATAAAATCTGTGCATAAACTTTGTGCATTGCCTTTGTCCATAAACTTTGTACATAAACTTTGTGTATAAAGTTTGAGCATAAACTTTGTACATAAACTTTGTGCATAAACTTTGTGCATTAACTGTGTATAAACTTTGTGCATAATTTTTGTGCATAAACGTTTTGCATATACCTTGTGCAACAATTTTGTGCATAATCGTTGTCCATTAACTTGGTGCATAAACTTTGTGCACTAACTTTTTGCATAAACATTGTGTATAAATTTTGTGCATAAGCGTTGTGCATAAACTTTGTGCATAGACTTTGTGCATAAACTTTGTGCATAAACTTTGTGCATGAACTTTGTGGATAAAATTTGTGGACGAACATTGTGCACAAACGTTTTGCATAAACTTTGTGCATGAAATTTGTGCATAAACGTTGTGTTTAAACTTTGTGCATAAACTTTCTGCATAAACGTTGTGCATAAACCTTGTGCATAAACTTTGTGAATAAACTTTGTGCATAAGCTTTGTGCATAAACTTTGTGCATGAACTTTGTGCATAAACTTTATGCATAAACTTTGTGCATAAACGTTGTGCATAAAAGTTGTGCATAAACTTTGTGCATAAACATTGTGCATAAACTTTGTGCATAAAATTTGTGCATAAACTTTGTGCATAAACTTTGGAGTTATGGTTAATCACCCTAAATTCATACACTCGACAAGTGGTGTACTAATAAGTGTATTCTTGTGTACAGACATTTTTCAAAAATCATTAACATCAATTCATGTAACTTGATACCAGATATACATTCCTTCTATAAGGTATCAGTTATCATGGATTATATCTACTATGTACTAGTTTTTGTTAGAATTCCATTATCACTAATGTGTTCACTTCCCAATACACTTGTAATTACACAGTTTTAGGGATGAGGTGATTGGTCATATATGAAACTTTGTGCACAAACGTTGTGCATAAACTGTGTGCATAAACGTTGTGCATAAACTTTGTGCATAAACATTCTGCATAAACGATGTGCATAAACGTTGTGCATAAACTTTGTGCATAAACTTTGTGCATAAACTGTGTGCATAAACGTTGTGCATAAACTTTGTGCATAAACATTCTGCATAAACGATGTGCATAAACGTTGTGCATAAACTTTGTGCATAAACTTTGTGCAAAAATGCTGTGCATAAACGTTGTGCATAAACTTTGTGCAAAAACTTTGTGCATAAACGTTGTGCATAAACTTTGTGAATAAAGTTTGTGCATAAAGTTTGTGCATAAACGTTACGCATAAACTTGGTGCATAAACTTTGTGCATAAACGTTTTGCATAAGCTTTGTGCATAAACTTTGTGCATAAACTTTGTGAATAAAGTTTGTGCATAAAGTTTGTGCATAAACGTTACGCATAAACTTGGTGCATAAACTTTGTGCATAAACGTTTTGCATAAGCTTTGTGCATAAATTTTGTGCATAAATGTTGTCCATAAACTTTGTGCAGAACCTTTGTGCATAAACGTTGTGCATCAACTTTGTGCATACACTTTGTGCAGAAATGATGTGCAGAAACGTTGTGCATAAACTTTGTGCATAAACTTTGTGCATAAACTTTGTCCATAAACATTGTGCACAAACTTTGTGCATAGACGTTGTGCATAAAGTTTGTGCATAAACTTTGTGCAAAAACGTTGTGCACAAACTTTGTGCATAAACTTTGTGCATAACTTTGTGCATTAACGTTTTGCATAAACTTTGTGCATACATTTTGTGCATAAACGTTGTCCATAACCTTTGTGCATAAGCTTTGTGCACAAAGTTTGTGCATAAGCTTTGTCCATAAACTTGGTGTAAAAACTTACTGCATAGACTTTGTGCACAAACTTTGTGCATAAACTTTGTGCATAAACGTTGTGTATAAACTTTGTGCATAAACGTTGTGCATAAACTTTGTGCATAAACTTTGTGCATAAAATGTGTGCATAAACTTTGTGCATAAACGCTGTGCATAAACTTTGTGCGTAAACGGTGTGCATAAACTTTGTTCATAAACTTTGTGCATAAAAGCTGTGCATAAACTTTGTGCATAAACATTGTGCATAAAATTTGTGCATAGAGTTTGTGTATAAACTTTGTGCATAAACTTTATGCACAAACATTGTGCAGACACTTTGTGCATAAACTTTGTGCATAAACTTTTTGCATAAACTTTGTGCATAAATTTTGTGCATAAACTTTGTGCATAAGCATTGTGCATAACGTTTGTGCATAAACTTTGTGCATAAACTTTTGCATAAACTTTGTCCATAAACTTTGTGCATAAACTTTGTGCATAAACGTTTTGTATAAACTTTGTGCATAAAATGTGTGCATAAACGTTGTCCATAAACTTTGTGCGTAATCTTCGTGCTGAAACTTTGTACATAAAATCTGTGCAGAATCTTTGTGCATAAACTTTGTGCATAAACCTTGTGCAGAAACTTTGTGCATAAAATTTGTGCATAAAATTTGTGCATAAACATTGTGCCTAAACATTGTGCATAATCTTTGTGGATAAACTTTGTGCATAAACTTTGTGCATAAACTTTGTGCATAAAATTTGTGCATAAAATTTGTGCATAAACATTGTGCCTAAACATTGTGCATAATCTTTGTGGATAAACTTTGTGCATAAACTTTGTGCATAAACTTTGTGCATAATCGTTGTTCATAATCTTTGTGAATAAACTTTGTGCATAAGCTTTGTGCATAAATTTTGTGCATAAACTTTGTGCACAAACGTCGTGCAGAAACGTTGTGCATAAACGTTGTTCATAATCTTTGTGAATAAACTTTGTGCATAAGCTTTGTGCATAAATTTTGTGCATAAACTTTGTGCACAAACGTCGTGCAGAAACGTTGTGCATAAACGTTGTCCATAAACGCTGTGCAGAAACTTTGTGCATAAACATTTTGCAAAACCTTTTGGGCATAAACTTTGTGCATGAACTTTGTGCGTCAACTTTGTGCATAAACTAGGTGCATAAACTTTGTGTATAAATTATGTGCATAAACTTTGTGCATAAACTATGTGCATGAACTTTGTGCAAAAACCTTATGCATAAACATTGTTCATAATCTTTGTGCATAGACTTTGTGCATAATCTTTGAGCATAACATCTGTGCATAAACTTTGTGCGTGAAGTTTGTGTACAAACTTTGTGAATCAACGTTTTGCATAAACGTTGTGCATAAACTTTGTGTATAAACATTGTGCATAAACGTTGTGCATAAACTTTGTGCACAAACGTCGTGCAGAAACTTTGTGCATCAATGTTTTCTACTAACGTTGTGGAGAAACTTTGTGCATAAGATTTGTGCATAAACTTTGTGCATAAACGTTGTGCATAAACTTTGTGCATAAACGTTGTGCATAACATTTGTGCATAATCTTTGTGCTTAAACGTTGTGTACAAAGTTTGTGCATAAACGTTGTGCATAAACTTTGTGCATAAACGTTGTGCATAACATTTGTGCATAATCTTTGTGCTTAAACGTTGTGTACAAAGTTTGTGCATAAACGTTGTGCATAAACTGTGTGCACAAACATTGTGCAAAAACTTTTTGCATAAACTTTGTGCACAAACGTTGTGCAGAACATTTGTGCATAAACTTTGTGCATGAAATTTGTGCATAAACTTTGTGCATAAACTTTGTGCATAAACTGTGTGCACAAACATTGTGCAAAAACTTTTTGCATAAACTTTGTGCACAAACGTTGTGCAGAACATTTGTGCATAAACTTTGTGCATGAAATTTGTGCATAAACTTTGTGCATAAACTTTGTGGATACACTTTGTGCACAAACGTTGTGCAGAAACTTTGTGCATAAACGGTGTGCATAAACGGTGTGCATACACTTTGTGCATAAACTTTGTGCACAAAACTTTGTGCATAAACTTTGTGCATAAACGGTGTGCATACACTTTGTGCATAAAGATTGTGCATAAACGTTGTGCTTAAACTTTGTGCACAAATGTTGTGCAAAAATGATGCACAGAAACTTTGTGCATAAACTATGTGTAGAAACTTTGTGCATAAACTTTGTGCATAAACGTTGTGCAGAAACTTTGTGCATAAACTTTGTGCACAAACTTTGTGCAGAAACTTTGTGCATAAACCTTGTGCATAAACATTGTGCATGGACTTTGTGCACAAACGGTGTGCAGAAACTTTGCGCATAAAATTTGTCCAGAAACTTTGTGCAAAAACATTGTGCATAAACTATGTGTATAAACTTTGTGCATAAAAGTTTTGCATAAACGTTGTGCATAAAGTTTGTGCACAAACGTTGTGCAGAAATGTTGCGCTTAAACTTTGTGCATAAACTTTGTGCCGAAACTTTATGCATAAACTTTGTGCATAAACTTTGTGCATAAACTTTGTGTATAAACTTCATGCATAAACGTTGTGGACAAACTTTGTGCACAAACGTTGTGCAGAAACGTTGTGCATAAACTTTGTGCATAACGTTGTGCATAAACGATGTGCATAAAATTTTTTCATAACCTTTGTGCATAAACTTTGTGCATAAACTTTGTGCTTAAACATTGTGCATAAACTTTGTGCATAAACTTTGTGCATAAACGTTGTGCATAAACTTTGTGCATAAAGTTTGTGCATAATCTTTGTGCATAAACGTTGTGCAGAACTTTGTGCATAAACTTTGTGCACAAACTTTGTGTAGGAACGTTTTGCATAAACGTTGTGCATAAAATTTGTGCATAAATGTGTATAAACTTTTTGCATAAACTTTGTGCAAACATTTGTGCATAAACTTTGTGCACAAACTTTGTGTAGGAACGTTTTGCATAAACGTTGTGCATAAAATTTGTGCATAAATGTGTATAAACTTTTTGCATAAACTTTGTGCAAACATTTGTGCATAAACTTTGTGCATAAACGCTGTGCATAAACTTTGTGCACAAATGTTGTGCAGAGCGTTTGTGCATAAACTTTGTGCATAAACTTTGTGCATAAACTTCGTGCATAAACTTTGTGCATAAACGTTGTGCATAAACTTTGTGCATAAACGCTGTGCATAAACTTTGTGCACAAATGTTGTGCAGAGCGTTTGTGCATAAACTTTGTGCATAAACTTTGTGCATAAACTTCGTGCATAAACTTTGTGCATAAACGTTGTGCATAAAAGTTGTGCATAAAATTTGTGCATAAACTTTGTGCATAAAAGTTCTGCATAAAATTTGTGCAAAAACTTTGTGCATGAACATTTTGCATAAACTTTGTGCATAAACGTTGTGCATGAACTTTGTGCATAAATTCTGTGCATAAACGTTGTACAGAAACTTTGTGCATAAGCTTTGTGCATAAACTTTGTGCATAAACGTTGTGCAAAAACGTTTTTCATGAACTTTGTGCATAAACGTTTTGCATAAACTTTGTGCATGAACGTTTTGCATAAACTTTGTGCATAAATGTTTTGCATAAACGTTGTCCATAAACTTCTTGCATAAACTTTGTGCAGAAACTTTGTGCATAAACTTTGTTCATAAACTTTGTGCATAAACTTTGTGCATAAACTATGTGCAGAAACTTTGTGCATAAACTTTGTGCATAAACTTTGTGCATAAACTTTGTGCATAAACGTTTTCCATAAACTTTGTGCATAAACTTTGTGCAGAACCTTTGTGCATAAACTTTGTGCATAAACTTTGTGAATACATTTTGTGCAGAAACGTTGTGCATAAACGTTGTCCATAGACTTTGTGCATAAACGTTGTGCATAATGTTTCTGCATTAACTTTGTGCAGAAACTTTGTGCATAAACTTTGTACTAAGCTTTTTGCATAAACATTGTGCATAAACTTTGTGCATAAACGTTGTGCATAATGTTTCTGCATTAACTTTGTGCAGAAACTTTGTGCATAAACTTTGTACTAAGCTTTTTGCATAAACATTGTGCATAAACTTTGTGCATAACGTTTGTGCATAAACTTTGTGCATAAACGTTTTGCATAAACTTTGTGCATAAACTTTGTGAAGAAACTTTGCGCATGAACTTTGTGCATAAATGATGTGCATAAACTTTGTGTATAAACTTTGTGCATAAACTTTGTGCATAAACTTTGTGCAAAAACGTTGTGCAGAAACTTTGTGCATAAACTTAGTGCATAAACTTTGTGCATAAAATTTGTGCATGAACGTTGTGCATAAACGTTGTGCATAAACTTTGTGCATAAACTTTGTGCATAAACTTTGTGCATAAACTTTGTGCATAAACTTTGTGCATAAACGTTGTGCATAAACTTTGTGCATAAACTTTGTGCACAAACTTTGTGCATAAACTTTGTGCATAAACTGTGTGCATAAACTTCGTGCATAAACGTTGTGCATAAACGTTGTGCATAAGCTTTGTGCATAAACTTTGTGCATAAACATTGTGCGTAAACTTTGTGCATAAACTTTGTGCATAATCTTTGTGCATAAACTTTGTGCATAAACTTTGTGCATAAACGTTGTGTGTAAACTTTGTTCATAAACTTTGTGCATAACATTTGTGCATAAACTTTGTGCATAATCTTTGTGCATAAACTTTGTGCATAAACTTTGTGCATAAACGTTGTGTGTAAACTTTGTTCATAAACTTTGTGCATAACATTTGTGCATAAACTTTGTGCATAAACAGTGTGCATAAAATTTGTGCATAAAATTTGTGCATAAACTTTGTGCATAAACGTTGTGCATAAACTTTGTGCATAAACTGTGTGCATGAATGTTGTGCATAAACTTTGTGCATTACCTTTGTGCATACACTTTGTGTATAAACTTCGTAAACAAACTTTGTGCATGAACGTTGTGCGTGCATAAACTTCGTGCAGAAACGTTTTGCATAAACTTTCTGCATTAAAGTTGTGCATGAACTTTGTGCATAAATTCTGTGCATAAACTTTGTGCATAAATGTTGTGCATAACCGTTGTCCATAAACTTTGTGCATAAACTTTGTGCATAAACTTTGTGCATAAACTTTGTGCATAAACTTCGGCAGAAACGTTGTGCATAAACGTTGTGCATAAACTTTGTGCATAAACGTTGTGCATGAACTTTGTGCATAAATTATGTTCATAAACTTTGTGCATAAACTTTATGCAAAAACTTTGTGCTAAACTTTGTGCATAAACTTTGTGCATAAACGGTGTGCATAAACTTTGTGCATAAACGTTGTGCATAAACTTTGATCATAATGTTTGTGCATAAACTTTGTGTATAAACTCTGTGCATAAACGTTTTGCATAAGCTTTGTGCATAAACTTTATGCATAAACTTTGTGCATAAACTTTGTGCATAAACGTTTTGCATAAATGTTTTGCATAAACTTTGTGCATTAACTTTGTGCATAAACTTTGTGCATATTTTTGTGCATAAAAATTGTGTAGAAACTTTGTGCATAAACTTCGTGCACAAACTTTGTGCAGAAACTTTGTGCATAAACATTTGTGTGTAAACTTTGTGTACAAAGTTTGTGCAAAATCTTTGTGCATAAACTTTGTGCATAAACGTTGTGCAGAAACTTTGTACATAAACTTTGTGCATAAACTTTGTGCATAATGTTTGTGCGTGAACTTTGTGCATAAACGTTTTTCATAACCTTTGTGCTTAAACTTTGTGCATAAACGTTGTGCATAAACGTTTCGCATAAACTTTGTACACAAATTTTGTGCATGACCGTTGTCCATAAACTTTGTGAACTAACTTTGTGCAGAAACTTTGTGCATAAACTTTGTGCATAAACTTTGTGCAGAAACTTTGTCCATAAACATTGTGCATAAACTTTGTGCATAAACGTTGTGCATGAACTTTGTGCACAAATTCTGCGCATAAAATTTGTGCAAAAACTTTGTGCATAAACTTTGTGCAGAAACTTAGTGCATAAACCTTTTGCATAAACTTTGTGCATAAACCTTGTGCTAAACTTTGTGCATAAACTTTGTGCATAAACTTTGTGCAGAAAATTTGTACATACAATTTGTGCATAAATTTTGTGCATAAAGATTGTGCATAAACTTTGTGCATCAACTTTGTGTATAAACTTCGTGCATAAACGTTTTGCATATACTTTGTGCAGAAACTTTGTGCAGAAACTTTGTGCATAAACTTTGTGCATAAACTTTGTGCATAGACTTTGTGCATAAACGTTTTTCATAAATGTTTTGCATAAACTTTGTGCATAAACTTTGTGCATAAACTTTCTGCATAAAATTTGTGCATAAACATTGTGCAGAAACTTTGTGCATAAGCTTTGTGCACAAACGTTGTGCAGAAACTTTGTGCATAAACGCTTATGCGTAAACGTTTTGTAAAACACTTTGTGCATAAACTTTGTGCATGAACTTTGTGCATTAAATTTGCGCATAAACTTTGTATGTAAACTTTTTGTATAAAGTTTTTGCATAAACTTTGTGCATAAACTTTCTGCATAAACGTTGTGCATTAAATTTGTGTATAAACTTTGTGCATAAACATTTTGCATAAACTTTGTGCATAAACGTTTTGCATAAACTTTGTGCATATATTTTGTGCATATACATTGTCCATAAACTTTGTGCATAAACTTTGTGCAGAAATGTTGTGCATAAACGTTGTGCAGAAACTTTGAGCATAAACTTTGTGCATAAAATTTGTGCATAAGCTTTGTGCATAAACTTTGTGCATAAACTTTGTGCATAACCTTTGTGCATAAACTTTGTGCATAAGCTTTGTGCATTAACTTTGTGCATATACTTTGTGCATAAATTTTTGTGCATAAACTTTGTGCATAAACGTTGTGCAGAAACTTTGTGCATAAACTTTGTGCATAAGCTTTGTGCATTAACTTTGTGCATATACTTTGTGCATAAATTTTTGTGCATAAACTTTGTGCATAAACGTTGTGCAGAAACTTTGTGCATAAACTTTGTGCACAAACATTGTGCAAAACCTTTGTGCATAAACGTTTTTACGTAAACGTGCTGTACAAACTTTGTGCATTAACTTTGTGCATAAAGTTTGTGCATAAACGTTTTGCAGAAACTTTGTGCATAAACTTCGTGCATAAACGTTGTGCATAAACTTAATGCATAAATTTTGTGCAGAAACGTTGTGCATAAACTTTGTAAATAAACTTTGTACGTAAACTTTGTGCATAAAATTTGTGCATAAACTTCGTGCATGAACCTTGTGCATAAACGTTTTGCATAAACTTTGTGCATACATTTTGTGCATAAACGTTGTCGATAAACTTTGTGCAGAAACGTTGTGCAAAACCTTTGTGCATAAACTTTGTGCATAACGTCTCTGCATTAACTTTGTGCAGAAACTTTGTGCAGAAACTTTGTGCATAAACGTTGTCGATAAACTTTGTGCAGAAACGTTGTGCAAAACCTTTGTGCATAAACTTTGTGCATAACGTCTCTGCATTAACTTTGTGCAGAAACTTTGTGCAGAAACTTTGTGCATAAACGTGCATATAAACTTTGTGCATAAACGTTGTGCATGAACTAAGTGCATAAATGCAGTGCATAAACTTTGTGCAGAAACTCTGTGCATGAACTTTGTGCATAACGTTTGTGCATAAACTTTGTGCATAAACGTTGTGCATGAACTAAGTGCATAAATGCAGTGCATAAACTTTGTGCAGAAACTCTGTGCATGAACTTTGTGCATAACGTTTGTGCATAAACTTTGTGCATAATCGTTTTGCATAAACTTTGTGCATAATCTTTGTGCAGAAACTTTGTGCATAAACGTTTTGCATACAATTTGTGCATAAACGTTTTGTATAAGCTTTGTGCATAAACGTTGTGCATAAATGTTGTGCACAAACGTTGTGCAGAAACGTTGTGCATAACGTTTGTGCATAAACATTGTGCATAAACGTTGTGGATAAACTTTGTGCATAAACTTTGTGCATAAAATTTGTGCATAAACTTTGTGCATAAACGTTGTGCAAAAACGTTGTGCATAAACGTTGTGCATAAACTTTGTGCATAGACTTTGTGCGTAAACTAAGTGCATAAACTTTTTGCATAAACGTTGTGCATGAACTTTGTGCATAAACGTTGTGCATAAACTTTGTGCATAGACTTTGTGCGTAAACTAAGTGCATAAACTTTTTGCATAAACGTTGTGCATGAACTTTGTGCATAAATTCTGTGCACAAACTTTGTGCATAAACTTTGTGCATGAAATTTGTGCATAAGCTTTGTAAATAAACTTTGTGCATAAACTTTGTGCATAAAATTTGTGCTACCCTTTGTGCATAAACTTTGTGTATAAACTTTGTGCATAAACGTTTTGCATAAACTTTGTGCATAAACTGTTTGCATAAGGTTTGTGCATAAACTTTGTGTATAAACTTTGTGCATAAACGTTTTGCATAAACTTTGTGCATAAACGTTGTGTAGAAACTTTGTGCATAAACGTTGTGCATAAACTTTGTGCATAAACTTTGTGTATAAACTTTGTGCATAAACGTTTTGCATAAACTTTGTGCATAAACGTTGTGTAGAAACTTTGTGCATAAACGTTGTGCATAAACTTTGTGCATAAACTTTGTGCATAAATATTGTGCATGAACTTTGTGCATAAACGTTGTGCATAAACTTTGTGCATAAACTTTGTTTATAAAATATGTGCATAAACGTTGTGCAGAAACTTTGTGCATAAACGTTTGTGCGTTAACGTTGTTCATAAAATTTGTGCATAAATGTTGTGCATAAACGTTGTGCATTAACTTTGTGCATAAACTTTGTGCATAAAATGTGTGCACAAACGTTGTGCAGAAACTTTGCCCATAAACGTTTGTGCATAATTGTTTTGTACAAATTTTGTGTATAAACTTTGCGCATTAACTTTGTGCATAAACTCAGTGCATAAAATTTCTGCATTAACTTTGTGCATTAACTTTGTACATAAACTTTGTGTATAAACTTTGTGCATAAACTTTGTGCATAAACTTTCTACATAACCTTTGTGCATTGCCTTTGGGTATAAACTTTGTGCATAAACTTTGTGTATAAACTTTGTGCATAAACTTTGTGCATAAACTTTCTACATAACCTTTGTGCATTGCCTTTGGGTATAAACTTTGTGCATAAACTTTGTGCATATACGTTGTGCATTTATATTGTGCATGAACTTTGTGCATAAACGTTGTGAATAAACTTTGTGCATAAACTTTGTGCAGAAAATATGTGCATAAACGTTGTGCAGAAACTTTGTGCATAAACGTTTGTGCGTAAACGTTGTTCATAAACTTTGTGCATAAATGTTGTGCATAAAACGTTGTGCATTAACTTTGTGCATCAACTTTGTGCATAAAATTTGTGCACAAACGTTGTGCAGAAACTTTGCCCATAAACGTTTGTGCGTAAACGTTTTGTACAAACTTTGTGTATAAACTTTGCACATTAACTTTGTGCATAAACTCTGTGCATAAACTTTCTGCATTAACTTTGTGCATAATCTTTGAACATAAATTTGTGTATAAACTTTGTGCATAAACTTTGTGCATAGACTTTCTGCATAACCTTTGTGCATTACCTTTGTGTATAAACTTTGTGCATAAACTTTGTGCATATACGTTGTGCATAAATATTGTGCATGAACTTTGTGCATAAACGTTGTGCATAAACTTTGTGCATTAACTTTGTGCATAAAATATGTACATAAGCGTTGTGCAGAAACTTTGTGCATAAACGTTTGTGCGTAAACGTTGTTCATAAAATTTGTGCATAAATGTTGTGCATAAACGTTGTGCATTAACTTTGTGCATCAACTTTGTGCATAAAATTTGTGCACAAACGTTGTGCAGAAACTTTGCCCATAAACGTTTGTGCGTAAAC
>SZWC01001731.1:110627-131819 GCA_023375785.1 Penium margaritaceum | reverse complement strand
CTTTGTGTATAAACTTTGTGCATAAACTTTGTGAATAAACGTTTTGCATAAAAATCGTGCATGAACTTTGTGCATAAACGTTGTACATAAACTTTGTGCATAAACTTTGTGCATAAAATATGTGCATAAACGTTGTGCAGAAACTTTGTGCATAAACGTTTGTGCGTAAACGTTGTTCATAAACTTTGTGCATAAATTTTGTGCATAAACGTTGTGCATTAACTTTGTGCATCAACTTTGTGCATAAAATGTGTGCACAAACGTTGTGCAGAAACTTTTCCCATAAACGTTTGTGCGTAAACGTTCTGTACAAACTTTGTGTATATACTTTGCGCATTAACTTTGTGCATAAACTCTGTGCATAAACTTTCTGCATTAACTTTGTGCATAAACTTTGTACATAAACTTTGTGTATAAACTTTGTGCATACACTTTGTGCATAAACTTTGTGCATAAACGTTGTCCATAAAACATGTGCATAAACGTTGTGCAGAAACTTTGTGCATAAACGTTTGTGCGTAAACGTTGTTCATAAACTTTGTGCATAAATGTTGTGCATAAACGTTGTACATTAACTTTGTGCATCAACTTTGTGCATAAAATTTGTGCACAAACGTTGTGCAGAACCTTTGCCCATAAACGTTTGAGCGTAAACGTTTTGTACAAGCTTTGTGTATAAACTTTGCGCATTAACTTTGTGCATAAACTCTGTGCATAAACTTTCTGCATTAACTTTGTGCATAAACTTTGAACATAAACTTTGTGCATAAACTTTGTGCATAAACTTTCTGCATAAACATTCTGCATAACCTTTGTGCATTAACTTTGTGTATAAACTTTGTGCATAAACTTTGTGCATAAACGTTGTGCATAAATATTGTACATGAACTTTGTGCATGAACGTTGTGCATAAACTTTGTGCATAAAATATGTGCGTAAACGTTGTGCAGAAACTTTGTGCATAAACGTTTGTGTGTAAACGTTGTTCATAAAATTTGTGCATAAATGATGTGCATAAACGTTGTGCATTAACTTTGTGCATCAACTTTGTGCATAAAATTTGTGCACAAACGTTGTGCAGAACCTTTGCCCATAAACGTTTGTGCGTAAACGTTTTGTAAAAACTTTGTGTATAAACTTTGCGCATTAAATTTGTGCATAAACGCTGTGCATAAATTTTCTGCATTAACTTTGTGCATAAACTTTGTACATAAACTTTGTGTATAAACTTTGTGCATAAACTTTGTGCATAAACTTTCTGCATAACCCGTGTGCATTACCTTTGTGTATAAACTTTGTGCATAAACTTTGTGCATAAACGTTGTGCATAAATGTTATGCATGAACTTTGCGCATAAACGTTGTGCATAAACTTTGTGCATAAACTTTGTCCATAAAACATGTGCATAAACGTTGTGCAGAAACTTTGTGCATAAACGTTTGTGCGTAAACGTTGTTCATAAACTTTGTGCATAAATGTTGTGCATAAACGTTGTGCATTAACTTTGTGCATAAACGTTGTGCAGAAACTTTGTGCATAAACGTTTGTGCGTAAACGTTGTTCATAAACTTTGTGCATAAATGTTGTGCATAAACGTTGTGCATTAACTTTGTGCATCAACTTTGTGCATAACATTTGTGCACAAACATTGTGCAGAATCTTTGCCCATAAACGTTTGTGCGTAAACGTTTTGTACAAACTTTGTGTACATACTTCGCGCATTAACTTTGTGCATAAACTCTGTGCATAAACTTTCTGCATTAACTTTGTGCATAAACTTTGTACATAAACTTTGTGTATAAACTTTGTGCATAAACTTTGTGCATAAAATTTCTGCATAACCTTTGTGCATTACCTTTGTGTATAAACTTTGTGCATAAACTTTGTGCATAAACGTTGTGCATAAATATTGTGCATGAACTTTGTGCACAAACATAGTGCATAAACTTTGTGCATAAAATTTGTGCATAAAATATGTGCATAAACGTTGTGCAGAAACTTTGTGCATAAACGTTGTGCATAAACTTTGTGCATAAACTTTGTCCATAAAACATGTGCATAAACGTTGTGCAGAAACTTTGTGCATAAACGTTTGTGCGTAAACTTTGTTCATAAACTTTGTGCATAAATGTTGTGCATAAACGTTGTGCATTAACTTTGTGCATCAACTTTGTGCATAAAATTTGTGCACAAAAGTTGTGCAGAAACTTTGCCCATAAACGTTTGTGCATAAACGTTTTGTACAAACTTTGTGTATAAACTTTGTGCATAAACTCTGTGCATAAAATTTCTGCATTAACTTTGTGCATAAACTTTGTACATAAACTTTGTTCATAAACTTTGTGCATAAACTTTGTGCATAAACTTTCTGCATAACCTTTGTGCATTACCTTTGTGTATAAACTTTGTGCATAAACTTTGTACATAAACTTTGTTCATAAACTTTGTGCATAAACTTTGTGCATAAACTTTCTGCATAACCTTTGTGCATTACCTTTGTGTATAAACTTTGTGCATAAACTTTGTGCATAAACGTTGTGCCTAAATATTGTGCATGAACTTTGTGCATAAATTTTGTGCATAAAATTTGTGCATAAACTTTGTGCATAAACTTTGTGCATAAAATATGTGCATAAACATTGTGCGGAACTTTGTGCATAAATGTTGTGCATAAACTTTGTGCATAAATTTTGTGCATAAAATTTGTGCATAAACTTTGTGCATAAACTTTGTGCATAAAATATGTGCATAAACATTGTGCGGAACTTTGTGCATAAATGTTTGTGCGTAAACGTTGTTCATAAACTTTGTGCATAAATGTTGTGCATAAACGTTGTGCATTAACTTTGTGCATCAACTTTGTGCATGAACTTTGTGCATAAACTTTGTGCTAACCTTTGTGCATAAACTTTGTGCATGAACTTTGTGCATAAACTTTGTGCATAAAGTTTGTGCATAACATTTGTGCATAAACTTTGTGCATAAACTTTGTGCATAAAAGTTTTGCATAAATGTTTTGCGTAAACTTTGTGTAGAAACTTTGTGCATAAAATTTTTGCATAAACTTTGTGCATAAACATTGTGCATAAACTTCTTGCATAAATGTTGTGCATAAACTTTGTGCATAAAACTTGTGCATAAACCTTGTGCATAAACTTTGTGTAAACATTTGTGCATAAACGTTGTGCAGAAACTTTGTGCATAAACGTTTGTGCGTAAACGTTTTGTACAAACTTTGTGTATGAACTCTGTGCATAAACTTTGTGCATTAACTTTGTGCATAAACTTTGTACATGAACTTTGTGTATAAACGTTGTTCATAAACTTTGTGCATAAACTTTCTCCATAAACTTTGTGCATTAACTTTGCGTATAACCTTTGTGCATAACCTTTGTGCATTAACGTTGTGCATAAACCTTTTACATAAACTTTGTGCATAAATTCTGTGCATAAACGTTGTCCATAAACTTTGTGCATAAACTTTGTGGAGAACCGTTGTGCATAAACTTTGTGGATAAACTTCGTGCATAAACTTTGTGCATAAAACTTGTGCAAAAACTTTGTGCATAAACTTTGTGCATAAACGTTGTGCATAATCTTTGTGCATAAACATTGTGTATAAACTTTGTGCATCAACTTTGTGCATCAACTTTGTGCATCAACTTTGTGCATAAACTTTGTGCATAAACTTTGTGCATAAACTTTGTGCATAGAATTTGTGCACAAACGTTGTGCACAAAATTTGTGCATAAACTATGTGCAAAACCTTTGTGCATAAATGTTCTGTATAAACTTTGTGCATAAAATTTGCGCTTAAACTGTGTGCATAAACGTTGTGCCTAAACTGTGTGCATAAACGTTGTGCATAAAATTTGTGCATAAAGTTTGTGCACAAACGTTGTGCATAAACATTGTGCATAAAATTTCTGCATAAACTTTGTGCATAAACGTTGTGCATGATCTTTGTGCAAAAATTCTCTGCATAAACTTTGCGTAGAGACTTTGTGCATAACCTTTGTGCATAAACTTTGTGCAAAAACGTTTTGCATAAACTTTGTGCATAAACCTTGTGTATAAACTTTGGGCATGAACTTTTTGCATAAACTTTGCGCAAATTTTTTTGTCTAAATGTTGTCCATAAACTTTGTGCATAAACGTTGTGCAGAAACTCTGTGCATAAACGTTGTGCATACAATTTGTGCATAAACTTTGTGCATAAACTTTGTGCATAAACTTTGTGCATAAACTTTGTGCATAGACTTTGTGCACAAACGTTGTGCACAAACTTTGTGAAAAAATGTTGTGTATAAACTTTGTGCATATAATTTGTGCATAAAATTTGTGCATAAACTTTGTGCATAAACTTTCTGCACAAAAGTTGTGCATAAACATTATGCATAAACTTTGTCCATGAACTTTGTGCAAAACTTTGTGCAGAAACTTTGTGCATAAACGCTGTGCATAAACTTTGTGCATAAACGGTGTGCATAAACTTTGTTCATAAGCTTTGTGCATAAAATTTGTGCATAAACATTGTGCATAAACTCTGTGCATAAACTCTGTGCAGAAACTTTGTGCATAAACTTTGTGTATAAACGATGTGCAGATACTTTGTGCATAAACGTTGTCCATAAACTTTGTGCTTAAACTGTGTGCATAAACGTTGTGCATAAACTTTGTGCATAAACTTTGTGCATAAAATTTTTGCATACACTTTGTGCATAAACTTTGTGCACAAACTTTGTGCATAAGCTTTGTGCATAAACGTTGTGCATAAACGTTGTGCATAAACCTTGTGCATAAACGTTGTGCATAAATATTGTGCATAAACGTTGCGCATAAATTCTGTGCATAAACGTTGTGCGGAATCTTTGTGCATAAACTTTGTGCATAAACTTTGTGCATAAACTTTGTGCATAAATGTTGTGCATAAACGTTGTGCATAATTTTTGTGCAAAAACTTTGTGCATAACGTTTGTGCATAAGCTTTGTGCATAAACGTTTGGCATAACATTTGAGCATAACATTTGTAAATATACTTTTAGCATAAACTTTGTGCATATGTTTTGTGCGTAAACGTTGTCCATAAACTTTGTGCATAAACTTTGTGCATAACTTTGCGTATTAACGTTGTTCATGAACTTTGTGCATCAATTCTAAGCATAAACGTTGTGCAGAAAATTTGTGCCTGAACTTTGTGCAAACCTTTGTGCACGACCTTTGTGCATAAACTTTGTGCATAAAATTTGTGCATAACCTTTGTGCATGAACTTTGTGCATAAACGTTTGTGCATAAACTTTGTGCATAAACTTTGTGTATAAACTTTGTGCATAAACGTTTTGCATAAACTTTGTGCATAAACTTTGTGCAGAAACTTTGTGCATAAACGTTGTGCATAAACTTTATGCATAAACTTTGTGCATAAACTTTGTGCATAAATGTTGTGCATAACCTTTGTGCATTAGCTTTGTGCATAAACTTTGTGTATATACTTTGTGCATAAATGTTGTGCATAAACGTTGTGTATAAACTTTGTGCATAAAATTTGTGCATAAACTTTGTGCATAAACTTTGTGCATAAACTTTGTGTATATACTTTGTGCATAAATGTTGTGCATAAACGTTGTGTATAAACTTTGTGCATAAAATTTGTGCATAAACTTTGTGCATAAACTTTGTGCATACACGTTGTGCATAAACGTTGTGCATAACCTTTGTGCATAAACATTGTGCATAAACTTTGTGCATAAACGTTGTGCATAATATTTCTGCATAAACTTTGTGCATAAACTTTGTGCATAAACTCTGTGCATAAACTTTGTACAGATACTTTGTGCATAAACGTTGTGCATAAAATTTGTGCAAAAATTGTGTGCATAAACGTTGTGCATAAACTTTGTACATAAACTTTGTGCATACACTTTGTGCATAAACTTTGTGCACAAACTTTGTGCATAAACTTTGTGCATAAACGTTCTGCATTAACTTTGTGCTGAACGTTTGTGCATAAACGTTGTGCATAAATTTTGTTCATAAACCTTGTGCATGAACTTTGTGTATAGATTCTGTGCATAAACGTTGTGCAGAAACTTTGTGCATAAACTTTGTGCATAAACATTGTGCATAAATGTTGTGCATAATTTTTGTGCATGAACTTTGTGCAAAAACTG
The DNA here is from genome assembly GCA_023375785.1 of Penium margaritaceum. Lineage (NCBI taxonomy): Eukaryota > Viridiplantae > Streptophyta > Zygnematophyceae > Desmidiales > Peniaceae > Penium > Penium margaritaceum. Next base: position 125,648 of record SZWC01001731.1, on the reverse strand, counting down.
TGTGCATAAAGTTTGTGCATAAACTTTGTGCATAAACGTTTTGCATAAAATGTGTGCGTAAACTTTGTGCATAAATTTTGTGCGTAGACGTTGACCATAAACTTTGTGCATAAACTTTGTGCAGAAACTTTGTGCATAAACTTTGTGCATGAACTTTGTGCATAAACTTTGTGCATTAACATTGTGCATGAACCTTTTCTGCATTAACTTTGTGCAGAAACTTTGTGCATAAAGTTTGTGCATGAACTTTGTGCATAAACTTTGTGCATTAACGTTGTGCATGAACGTTTTCTGCATTAGCTTTGTTCATAAACTTTATGTATAAACGTTGTGCATAAATGTTGTGCAGAAACTTTGTGCATAAATTTTGTGCATAAACTTTGTGCATTAACATTGTGCATGAACGTTTTCTGCATTAACTTTGTGCAGAAACTTTGTGCATAAACTTTGGGCATAAACTTTGTGTATAAACGTTGTGCATTGACATTGTGCATGAACGTTTTCTGCATTAACTTTGTGCAGAAACTTTGTGCCTAAACGTTGTGCATAAACGTTGAGCATAAACTTTGTGCATAAACTTTGTGCATAAACGTTGTGCATTAACTTTGTGCAAAAACTTTGTGCATAAACTTTGTGCGTAAAATCTGTGCATAAACTTTGTGCATAAACTTTGTGCATAACGTTTGTGCATTACGTTTGAGCATAAACTTTGTGCATAAACTTTGTGCACAAACATTTTGCATAGATTTTGTGCATTAACTTTGTGCATAAACTTTGTGCATAACGTTTGTGCATTACGTTTGAGCATAAACTTTGTGCATAAACTTTGTGCACAAACATTTTGCATAGATTTTGTGCATTAACTTTGTGTATCAAATTTGTGCAATAACTTTGTGCCTAAACTTTGTGCATAAACGTTTTGCATAAACTTTGTGCATAAATTTTGTGCATAAACGTTGTCCATAAACTTTGTGCATAAATTTTGTGCAGAAAGTTTGTGCATAAACTTTGTGCATAAACGTTTTGCATAAACTTTGTGCATAAATTTTGTGCATAAACGTTGTCCATAAACTTTGTGCATAAATTTTGTGCAGAAAGTTTGTGCATAAACTTTGTGCGTAAACTTTGTGCATAACCTTTGTGCATAATCTTTGTGCATAAACTTTATGCATAAACTTTGTGCATAAACTTTGTGCATAAACGTTGTGTATAAACTTTGTTAATAAACTTTGTGCGTAAACTTTGTGCATAAGCTTTGTGCATAAACTTTGTGCATAAACTTTGCGCATAAAATTTGTGCATAGACTTTATGAATAGACTTTGTGCACAAACGTTGTGCACAAACTTTGTGCATAAGCTTTGTGTATAAACTTTGTGTATAAATGTTGTGCATAAACTTTGTGCATAAAGTTTGTGCACAAACGTTGTGCAGAAACGTTGAGCATAGAGTTTGTGCATAAACATTGTGCATAAACATTGTGCATAAACTTTGTCCATAAAGGTTTTCCATAAACTTTGTACATAAACCTTGTGCATAGACTTTGTGCACAAACGTTGTGCACAGACTTTGTCCATAAACTTTGTGCATAAACGTTGTGCACAAAAGTTGTGTATAAACTTTGTGCATAAACTTTGTGCATGAACTTTGTGCATAAACTTTGTGCATGAACTCTGTGCATAACATTTGTGCATAAACTTTGTGCATAAACGTTGTGCATAAACTTTGTGCATAAACTTGTGCATAAACTTTGTGCATAAACGTTGTGTATAAACTTTGTGCAGAAACTTTGTGCAAACATTTGTGCATAAACTTTGTGCATAAACGATGTGCATAAACTTTGTGCATAAACTTTGTGCATAAACATTGTGCATAACATTTGTGCATAGACTTTGTACATAAACATTGTGCATAAACTTTGTGCACAAACGTTGTCCATAAGCTTCGTGCAAAAACGTTGTGCATAAACGTTGTGCATAAACTTTGTGCATAAACTTTGTACAAAAACTTTGTGCATAAACTTTGTGCATAGAATTTGTGCAGAAACGTTTAGCATAAATGTTTTTCATAAACTTTGTGCATAAACGTTGTACATGAACTTTGTGTATAAATCTGTGCATAAACTTTGTGCATAAACTTTGTGCATAAACTTTATACAAAAACGTTTTGCATAAACTTTGTGCATAACATTTGTGCATAAACTTTGTGCATGAAATTTTTGCATAAACTTTGTGCATACATTTTGTGCATAAAATTTGTCCATAAACTTTGTGCAGAAACTTTGTGCATAACATTTGTGCATAAACTTTGTGCATGAAATTTTTGCATAAACTTTGTGCATACATTTTGTGCATAAAATTTGTCCATAAACTTTGTGCAGAAACGATGTGCATTAAATTTGTGCCTTTTTTTTTGCATAAACCGTGTGCATAAACTTTGTGCATATACTTTGTGCAGAAACTTTGTGCATAAACTTTGTGCATAAACTTTGTGCATAAACTTTGTGCATACATTGTTTGCATAAATTTTGTGCATAAACTTTGTGCATATACTTTGTGCAGAAACTTTGTGCATAAACTTTGTGCATAAACTTTGTGCATAAACTTTGTGCATACATTGTTTGCATAAATTTTGTGCATAAACTTTGTGCATAAACGTTTTGCATAAACGTTTTGCATAAACTTTTTGCATAAACGTTGTGCATGAACTCTGTGCATAAAGTTTGTGCATAAAATTTGTGCATAAACTTTGTGCATAAACTTTGTGTATAAACTTTGTGCATACAATATGTGCATAAACTTGTGCATAAACTTTGTGCATAAACGTTGTGTATAAATCTTGTGCAGAACCTTTGTGCAAAAATTTCTGCATAAGCTTTGTGCATAACCACTGTGCATACACTTTGTGCATAAACTGTGTGCATAAACTTTGTTCATAAACTTTTTGCATAACATTTGTATATAAACTTTGTGCATAAACATTGTGCATAACATTTGTGCATAAACTTTGTACATAAACTTTGTGCATAAACATTGTGCACAAACACTGTGCAGAAACTTTGTGCATAAACTTTGTGCATAAACGTTGTACATAAATTTTGTGCACAAACGTTGTGCATAAACGTTGTCCATAAACTTTGTGCATAAACGTTGTACATGAACTTTGTGTTTAAATTCTGTGCAGAAACTTTGTGCATACACTTTGTGCACAAACGTTTTGCATAAACTTTGTGCATAACCTTTGTGCATAAACTTTGTGCATGAATTTTTTGCATAAACGTTGTGCATAAATTTTGTGCATAAAATTTGTCCATAAACTGTGTGCATAAACTTTGTGCAGAAACTTTGTGCATAAACTTTGTGCATGAATTGTGTGCATAAAGTTTGTGCATATACTTTGTGCAGAAACTTTGTGCATTAACGTTGTGCATAAACTTTGTGTATAAAGTTTGTGCATAATCTTTGTGCATCAATGTTTTGCATACATTTTGTGCATAAACTTTGTGCATATACTTTGTGCATAAACCTTTTGCTTAAACTTTGTGCATAAATGTTGTGCAAAAACTCTGTGCATAAACTTTGTGCATAAACTTTGTGCATATACTTTGTGCATAAACCTTTTGCTTAAACTTTGTGCATAAATGTTGTGCAAAAACTCTGTGCATAAACTTTGTGTTTAAAATTTGAGCAAAAACTTTGTGCACAAATGTTGTGCATAAACGTTTTGCGTAAAGTTTGTGCATGAACGTTGTGTGTGAACTTTGTGTATGAACTTTGTGCATAAACGTTGTGCATAAAATTTGTGCATAAACGTTGTGCATAAACGTTTTGCGTAAAGTTTGTGCATGAACGTTGTGTGTGAACTTTGTGTATGAACTTTGTGCATAAACGTTGTGCATAAAATTTGTGCATAAACGTTGTGCATAAACTTTGTGTATAAACTTTGTGCATAAACGTTGTGCATAAACTTTTTGCATAAAATTTTTGAATAAACTCTGTGCATAAACTTTGTGCATAAACTTTCTGTACACACTTTGTGCATAAATGTTGTGCATAAACTTTGTGCATAAACGTTGTGTGTGAACATTGTCAATAAACGTTGTGCATAACATTTGTGCATAAGCTTTGTGCGTAAACATTGTGCATAAACTTTTTGCATAAACTTTATGCATAAACTTTGTGCATAAACTATGTGCACAAACGTTGTGCAGACACTTTGTGCATAACATTTGTGCATAAACTTTGTGCATAAATGTTGTGCAAAAACTTTGTGCATAAATGTTGTGCATAAACGTTTTGCATTAACTTTGTGCAGAAACTTTGTGCATAAGCGTTGTGCATAAACGTTGTGCATAAACTTTGTGCATAACTTCTGTGCATAACCTTTGTGCAGAAATATTGTGCATAAACTTTGTGCATACAATTTGTGCATAAACTTTGTGCATAAACTTTGTGCATAAACGTTGTGCATAAACTTTGTGCATAACTTCTGTGCATAACCTTTGTGCAGAAATATTGTGCATAAACTTTGTGCATACAATTTGTGCATAAACTTTGTGCATAAACTTTGTGCATAAACTTTGTGCATACACTTTGTGCATATACATTGTGCATAAATGTTTTGCATACACTTTGTGCATAAACATTTTGCATAAAATTTCTGCATTCACTTTGTGCATAAACTTTGTGCATAAACGTTGTGCATAAACGTTGTGCATAAACTTTGTGCATAACTTCTGTGCATAACCTTTGTGCAGAAATATTGTGCATAAACTTTGTGCATACAATTTGTGCATAAACTTTGTGCATAAACTTTGTGCATACACTTTGTGCATATACATTGTGCATAAATGTTTTGCATACACTTTGTGCATAAACATTTTGCATAAAATTTCTGCATTCACTTTGTGCATAAACTTTGTGCATAAACTTTGTGCATACACTTTGTGCATATACATTGTGCATAAATGTTTTGCATACACTTTGTGCATAAACATTTTGCATAAAATTTCTGCATTCACTTTGTGCATAAACTTTGTGCATAAACGTTGTGCATGAACTTTGTCCATAAATTCTGTGCAGAAACATTGTGCATAAACTTTGTGCATAAATGTTGTGTATAAATTTTGTGCATAAACTTTGTGCACCACCTTTGTGCAGAAACGTTGCGCATAAACTTTGTGCATAAACTTTGTGCATAAATGTTGTGTATAAATTTTGTGCATAAACTTTGTGCACCACCTTTGTGCAGAAACGTTGCGCATAAACTTTGTGCATAAACTTTGTGCATAAATTTTGTGCAGAAACTTTGTGCATAACCTTTGTGCATAACGTTTATGCATAAACTTTGTGCATAAACTTTGTGCATAAACTTTGTGCATAAACTTTGTGCATAAACTTTGTGCATAAACGTTGTGCATAAACTTTGTGCATAACGTTTATGCATAAACTTTGTGCATAAACTTTGTGCATAAACTTTGTGCATAAACTTTGTGCATAAACTTTGTGCATAAACGTTGTGCATAAACTTTGTGCATAAACTTTGTGCATAAAATTGTGCATAAACTTTGTGCATAAACGTTGTGTATGAATTTTGTGCAGAAACGTTGTGCAAACATTTGTGCATAAACTTTATGCATAAACTCTGTGCATAAACTTTGTGCATAAACGGTGTGCATAAACTTTGATCATAAACTTTGTGCATACAATTTGTGCATAAAATTTGTGCATAAACATTGTGCATACAATTTGTGCATAAATGTTATGCATAAAAGTTGTGCATAAACTTCCTGCACAAACATTGTGCAGAAACTTTGTGCATAAACTTTGTGCTTAAACTTTATGCATACACATTGTGCATAAACTTTGTGCAGAAACTTTGTGCATAAACTTTGTGCATAACTTTGTACATAAACGTTGTGCATAAACTTTGTGCATAATATTTGTGCATAAACGTTGTGCATAAACGTTTTGCATAAACTTTGTGCACAACGTTTGTGCATAAACTTTGTGCATAAACGTTTTGCAGAAACTTTGTGCATAAAATCTGTGCATGAACTTTCTGCATAAACGTTTTGCATAAACTCTGTGCATAAAGTTTATGCATAAACGTTGTCCATAAACTTTGTGCATAAACTTTTTGCAGAAACTTTGTGCATAAACTTTGTGCATAAACGTCGTGTATAAACGTTTTGCATAAATTTTGTGCATAATCTTTGTGCATAAACTTTGTGCATAAACGTTGTGCATAAACGTTGTGCATAGAATTTGTGCATAAACATTGTCCATAAAATTTGTGCATAAACTTTGTGCATAAGTTATGTGTATAAACTTTGTGCATAAACTTTGTGCATAAACTTTGTGTATAACATTTGTGCATAACCTTTGTGCATAAACCTTGTGCATAACATTTGTGCATAAACTTTGTGCATAAACGTTGTGCAGAAACTTTGTGCATAAACTTTGTGCATAAACTTTGTGCATGAACTTTTTGCATAAACTTTGTGCAGAAACGTTGTGCATAATCTTTGTGCATAAAGTTTGTGCATATACTTTGTGCATAAACTTTGTGTACAAACTTTGTGAATCAACTTTGTGTGTAAACCTTGTGCATAAACATTGTGCATAAATTTTTTGTATAAACGTTGTGCATAAAAGTTGTGCATAAACTTTGTGCACAAACGTTGTGCAGAAACTTTGTGCATACATTTTTTCCATAAACGTTGTGCAATAATTCGTGCATAACATTTGTGCATAAACGTTGTGCATAAACTTTGTGCACAAACGTTGTGCAGAAACTTTGTGCATACATTTTTTCCATAAACGTTGTGCAATAATTCGTGCATAACATTTGTGCATAAACGTTGTGCATAAACTTTGTGCATAAACTTTGTGCGTAAACGTTGTGTACAAACTTTGTGCATAAACTTTGGGCATAACATTTGTGCATAAACTTTGTGCATAAACTTTGTGCATAAACGTTGTGCATAAAATTTGTGCATAAACGTTGTGTACAAACTTTGTGCATAAACTTTGGGCATAACATTTGTGCATAAACTTTGTGCATAAACTTTGTGCATAAACGTTGTGCATAAAATTTGTGCATAGAATTTGTGCATAAACTTTGTGCATAAACGTAGTGCAGAAAACAAAGTGCATAAGCTTTGTGCACAAAAGTTTTGCAGAAAAATTGTGCATAAACTTTATGCATAAACTTTGTGCATAAACGTTGTGCATAAACTTTGTGCATAAACTTTGTGCATAAAATTTGTGCATAAACTTTGTGCATAAACTTTATGCATAAACTTTGTGCATAAACGTTGTGCATAAACTTTGTGCATAAACTTTGTGCATAAAATTTGTGCATAAACTTTGTGCATAAAAGTTTTGCATAAACGTTGTGTATTATCTTTGTGCATAAACGGTGTGCATAAACATGTGCATAAACTTTTTTTATCAACTTTGTGCATAAACGTTGTGCATAAACTTTATGCATAAACCTTGTGCATAAACTTTGAGCATAAACTTTGTGCATAAACTTTGTGCACTAATGTTGTGCATAAACTTTGTGCATAAACGTTTTGCACGAACGTTGTGCAAAAACTTTGTGCATAAACGTTGTGCACAAACGTTGTGCAGAAACTTTGTGCATAAACATTTTGCATAAACTTTGTGTATTAACTTTGTGCACAAACATTGTGCAGAAACTTTGTGCATAAACTTTGTGCATAAACTATCAGTATAAATTTTGTGCATAAACTTTGTGCATAAACTTTGTGCACAAACGTTATGCAGAAACTTTGTGCATAACCTTTGTGCATAAACTTTGTGCATACACTTTGTGCATATGTTTTTCAAAACCTTTGTGCATAAATTTTGTGCATAAACTTCGTGCATAAACTTCGTGTATAAACCTTGTGCTTAAACTATGTGTATAAACTTTGTGCATAAAAGTTGTGCATAAACTTTGTGCACAAACGTTGTGCAGAAACTTTGTGCATAAAATTTGTGCATAAACTCTGTGCATAAACGTTGTGCATAAACCTTTTGCATAAAAAAAGTGCAAAACCTTTGTGCATAAACTTTGTGCATGAACTTTGAGCATAAACTTTGTGCATAAACTTAGTGTATAAACATTGTGCATAAACGTTGAGCACAAACTGCGTGCATACACTTTTATGCACAAACGTTGTGCAGAAACTTTGTGCATAAATAATGTGCATATACTTTGTGCATAAACTTTGTGCATGAACTGTGTCCATAAACGTTTTGCATAAACGTTGTGCATAAACTTTGTGCATAAACTTTGTGCACAAACGATGTGCAGAAACTTTATGGATAAAAATTGTGCATAAACTTTGTGCGTAAACGGTGTGCATGAACTTTGTGCATAATTGTTTTGCATAAACGTTTTTTCATAAACTTTGTGCATAAACTTTGTGCATAAACTTTGTGCACAAATGAATTGCATAAAGTTTGTGCATAAACTTTGTGCATAAACTTTGTGCACAAATAAAGTGCATACACTTTGTGCATAAACTTTGTGCATAAACTATGTGTATGAACTTTGTGCATAAACTTTGTGCATGAACTTTGTGCACAAACGTCGTGTAGAAACTTTGTGCATAAACTTTACGCATAAACTTTGTGCATAAACGTTGTGCATAAACGTTGTGCATAAACTTTGTGCATAAACGTTTGCATAAACTTTGTGCATAAACTTTGTGCATACACTTTGAGCTTAAACTTTGTGTATAAACTTTGTGCATGAACTTTGTGCATAAACTTTGTGCATAAACGTTTGCATAAACTTTGTGCATAAACTTTGTGCATACACTTTGAGCTTAAACTTTGTGTATAAACTTTGTGCATGAACTTTGTGCATAAACTTTGTGCACAAAAGTTGTGCAGAAACACTGAACATAACCTTTGTGCATAAACGTTTTGCATAATTGTTGTGCATAAACTTTGTGCATAAACGGTGTGCATAAATTTTGTTCATAAACTTTGTGCATAAACTTTGTGCATAAACTTTGTGCATAAACATTGTGCATAAACTTTGTGCATGAACTCTGTGCATAAACTTTGTGCATAAACGGTGTGCATAAATTTTGTTCATAAACTTTGTGCATAAACTTTGTGCATAAACTTTGTGCATAAACATTGTGCATAAACTTTGTGCATGAACTCTGTGCATAAACTTTGTGCATAAACGTTGTGCATAAACGTTGCGCATAAACTTTGTGCATAAAATTTGTGCATAAACGTTGTGCATAAACACCGTGCATTAACTTTGTGAATAAACTTTGTGCATAAACGTTGTGCACAAACTTTGTGCATAAACTTTGAGCATAAAATTTGTGCAAAACCTTTGTGCATAAACGTTGTGCGTAAACGTTGTGCATTAACTTTGTGCATAAAATGTGTGCATAAACGTTGTGCATAAACTCTGTGCATACACTTTGTGCACAGACGTTGTGCATAATGTTTGTGCATAAAGTTTGTGCATAAACATTGTGCAAAACTTTGTGCATAAATGGTGTATATTAACTCTGTGCATAAACTTTGTGCATAAACTTTGTGCATAAACGTTGTGCATAAACTTTGTGCACAAATACTGTGGAGACACTTTGTGCATAAACTTTGTGCATAAACTTTGTGCATAAACGTTGTGCATACACTTTGTGCATAAACTTTGTGTATAAACTTTGTGCATAACATCTGTGCATAAAATGTGTGCGCAAATGCTGTGCAGAACATTTGTGCATAAAAATTGTGCATACGCTTTGTGCATAAACTTTGTGCACAAACGTTGTGCGTAAACTTTGTGCATAAATTTTGTGCATAAACTTTGTGCATAAACTTTGTGCATATAGTATGTGCATTAACTTTATTTGTAAACTTTGTGCAAAATAATTGTGCATAACCTTTGTGCATAAAATTTGTGCACAAACATTTTGCATAAACTTTGTGCATACACTTTGCGCATAAACTTTGTGCATAAACTTTGTGCATATAGTATGTGCATTAACTTTATTTGTAAACTTTGTGCAAAATAATTGTGCATAACCTTTGTGCATAAAATTTGTGCACAAACATTTTGCATAAACTTTGTGCATACACTTTGTGCATATACTTTGTGCACAACTGTTGTGCATAAACTTTGTGTAAAACATTTGTTCAAAAAATTGTGCTTAAACTTTGTGCATAAAGGTTGTGCATAAAATTTGTGCATAAACTTTGTGCATAAACGTTTTGCAGAAACGTTGTGCAAAAACATTGTGCAAAAACTTTGTGCATAAGCTTTGGCAATAAATGTTATGCATAAACGTTGTGCATAAACGTTGTGCATAAACGTTTTGCATAAACCTTGTGCATAAACTTTTTTGCGTAAACATTGTGTACAAACTTTGTACATAAACATTGTGCATACAATTTGTGCATAAACGTTGTGTATATACTTTGTGCATAAACTTTGTGCATAAACTTTGTGCACAAACTTTGTGCATAAACTTTGTGCATAAACTTTGTGCATAAACTTTGTGCATAAACGTTTTTTATAAACGTTGTGCATAAAATTTGTGCACAAATGTTGTGCATAAACTTTGTGCAAAAGCTTTGTGCATAAACTTTGTGCATTCACTTTGCGCATAAACTTTGTGCATAAGCTTTGTGCATAAACTTTTTGCATGTGCTTTGTGCATAAACGTTGTGCATAAACTTTGTGCATATGCTTTGTGCATCAACGTTGTGCATAAGCTTTGTGCAGAAAGCTTGTGCATTAACGTTGTGCATAGACATTGTGCAGAAACTTTGTGCATAGACTTTGTGCATAAACTTTGTGCATAAACTTTGTATATAAATGTTGTGCATAAACTTTGTGCATAACCTTTGTGCACAAATGTTGTGCATAAAGTTTGTGCATAAACTTTGTGCATAACTTTGTGCATAAACGATGTGCATAAACTCTGTGCATAAACTTTATGCATAAACGTTGTGCATAAACTTTGTGCATAAACTTTGTGCACAAATACTGTGGAGACACTTTGTGCATAAACTTTGTGCATACACTTTGTGCATAAACTTTGTGTATACACTTTGTGCATAAACATTTCGAATAAACTTTGTGCATAAACGTTGTGCATAAACATTGTGCATAAAAGTTTTGCATTGAGTTTGTGCATAAGCTTTGTGCATAAACCTTGTGCATAAATTGTTTTTCATTAACTTTGTGCATAACGATTGTGCAAAAACTTTGTGCATAAACGTTATGCATAACCTCTGTGCATAAACGTTGTGCATAAACTTTGTGTATAAACTTTGTGCATGAATGCTTTGCATAGACGTTGTGTATAAACTTTGTGTATATACTTTGTGCATAAACTTTGTGCACAAACGTTGTGCAGAAACTTTGTGCTTAAACTTTGTGTATAAACTTTGTGCATAAACCTTGTACATAAACTTTGTGCATCAACGTTGTGCATAAACTTTGTGTATAAACTTTGTGCATAAACGTTGTGTGTACACTTTGTGCATAAACGTTGTGCATAAACTTTGTGCACAAACGTTGTGCAGAAACTTTGTGCATAAACTTTGTGAATAAACATTGTGCATAAACTTTGTGTATAAACTTTGTCCAAAAACATTGTGCATAAACTTTGTGCAGAAACTTTGTGCATAAACTTCGTGCATGAACTTTGTGCACAAACGTTGTTCACAAACTTTGTGCACAAACTTTGTGTAGAAACATTGTCCATAAACTTTGTGCATAAAGTTTGTGCATAAACTTTGTGCATAAAGTTTTTGCATAAACTTTGTGCACAAACGTTGTTCACAAACTTTGTGCACAAACTTTGTGTAGAAACATTGTCCATAAACTTTGTGCATAAAGTTTGTGCATAAACTTTGTGCATAAAGTTTTTGCATAAACTTTGTGCATACACTTTTTGCATAAACTTTGTGAATAATGTTTGTACATAAACTTTGTGCATAAACATTGTGCATAACCTTTGTGTATAAACGTTGTGCATAAACGTTGTATGTAAACTTTGTGCATAAACTTTGTGAATAATGTTTGTACATAAACTTTGTGCATAAACATTGTGCATAACCTTTGTGTATAAACGTTGTGCATAAACGTTGTATGTAAACTTTGTGCATAAACGTTGTGCATAAACTTTGTGCACAAACGTGCAGAAACTTTGTGCATAAACTTTATGAATAAACATTGTGCATAAACTTTGTGCATAAACTTTGTCCAAAAACATTGTGCATAAGCTTTGTGCACAAACGTTGTGCAGAAACTTTGTCAATAAACTTTGTGCATAAAGTTTGTGCATGAACTTTGTGCATAAATGTTGTGCACAAACTTTGTGCACAAACTTTGTGCACAAACTTTGTGCAGAAACTTTGTGCATAAACTTTGTGCATAAAGTTTGTGCATAAACTTTGTGCATAAAGTTTTTGCATAAACTTTGTGCATACACTTTGTGCAGAAACTTTGTTTCTAAAGTTTCTGCATAAACTTTGTTTATAACCTTTGTGTATAAACTTTGTGCATAAACTTTGTGTATAAACTTTGTGCATACACTTTGTTTATAAAATGTGTGCATAAACGCTGTGCACAAACTTTGTGCATAAAGTTTTTGCAAAAACTTTGTGCATAAACGTGATGCATAAACGTTGTGCACAAATGTTGTGCATAAACTTTGTGCATAAACTTTGTGCATAAACTTTGTGCATAAACTTTGTGCATAAACGCTGCGCATAAACTTTGTGCCTAGAATTTGTGCATACAATTTGTGCATAAACTTTGTGCATAAACGCCGTGCATAACGTTTGTGCATAAACGTTGTGCATAAACTTTGTGCCTAGAATTTGTGCATACAATTTGTGCATAAACTTTGTGCATAAACGCCGTGCATAACGTTTGTGCATAAACGTTGTGCATAAACTTTGTGCATAATATTTGGGCATAACCTTTGTGCATAAACTTTGTGCATAAAGTTTGTGCGTAAACTTTGTGCATGAACTTTTTGCATAAACTTTGTGCATAAACTTTGTGCATAAACTTTGTGCATAAACGTTGTGCATAAACTTTGTGCATGAACTTTTTGCATAAACTTTGTGCATAAACTTTGTGCATAAACTTTGTGCATAAACGTTTTGCATACAATTTGTGCATACATTTTGTGCAGAAGCTTTGCGCATAAACTTTCTACACTAACTTTGTGCAGAAACTTTGTGCATAAACTTTGCGCATAGACTTTGTAGCATAAACTTTGTGCATGAACTTGTGTATAAATTCTGTGCATAAAATTTGTGCAGAAACTTTCTGCATAAACTTTGTGCTAAACATTGTGCATAAACTTTGTGCATAAAATTTGTGCTAAACTTTGTGCATAAAGGTTTTGCATAAACTTTGTGCATAAAGTTTATGCATAAACTTTGTGTATAAACTTTGTGCATAAAGGTTTTGCATAAACTTTGTGCATAAAGTTTATGCATAAACTTTGTGTATAAACTTTGTGCATAAACGTTTTGCATAAACTTTGTGCATATCCCTTGTGCAGCAGCTTTTTGCATAAACTTTGTGCATAAACGTTTTGCATAAACTTTGTGCATAAACTTTGTGCACAAATGTTGTTCATAAACTTTGTGTATAAACTTTGTGCATAAACTTTGTGCATAAACGTTGTGCATAAACTTTCTGCATAAACATTGTGCAGAAACTTTGTGCATAAATGTTGTGCACAAACGTTGTGCAGAAACTTTGTGCATAAATGTTTGTGCGTACACTTTTTCTACAACCTTTGTGCATAAACTTTGTGCATTAACTTTGTGCATAAACTCTATGCATGAACTTTATGCATTAACTTTGTGCATAAACTTTGTACATGAACTTTGTGTATAAACTTTGTGCATAAACTTTCTGCATAAACTTTGTGCATTACCTTTGTGTATAAACGTTGTGCATAAACTTTGCGCATAAACTTTTTGCATAAACTTTGTGCATAAATTTTGTGCATAAACATTGTCATTAAAATTTGTGCATAAACTTTGTGCAGAAAATTTGTGCATAAACTTTGTGCATAAACTTTGCGCATAAACTTTTTGCATAAACTTTGTGCATAAATTTTGTGCATAAACATTGTCATTAAAATTTGTGCATAAACTTTGTGCAGAAAATTTGTGCATAAACTTTGTGCATAAACGTTTTGCATAAAAGTTGTGTATAAACTTTGTTCATAAATTCTGTGCAGAAAGTTTGTGCATAAACTTTGTGCATAGACTTTGTGCAAAAACGTTGTGCACAAACTTTGTGCATAAGCGTTGTGCATAAACTTTGTGAATAAACATTGTGTATAAACTTTGTGCATAAAATTTGTGCATAACCTTTGTGTATAATCTTTGTGCATAAACTTTGTGCATAAGCGTTGTGTATAACCTTTGTGCATAATGTTTGTGCATAACCTTTGTGCATAAACTTTGCGCATAAACTTTGTGCATAAACTTTGTGCATAAACTTTGTGCATAAACTTGTGCATAAACTTTGTGTAAAAACGTTGTGTATAAACTTTGTGCATAAACTTTGTGCAGAAACTTTGTGCGTAAACTTTGTGCAGAAAATTTGTGCATAAATTTTGTGCATAAACGTTGTGCATAAACTTTGTGCATAAAATTTGTGCATAAACTTTGTGCATAAACGTTGTGTATTACATTTGTGCAGAAAATTTGTGCATAAACTTTGTGTATGAACTTTGTGCAAAAACTTAATGCATAAACTTTGTGCACTAACGTTGTGCAAAAACTTTGTGCATAAACTTTGTGCATAAACTTTGTACATAAACGTTGTGCATAAACTTTGTGCATAAACTTTGTGCATAAACTTTGTGCATAAACTTTGTGCATAAACGTTGTGCATAAACTTTGTGCATAAACTTTGTGCATAAACTTTGTGCATAAACTTTGTGCATAAACTTTGTGCATAAACGTTGTGCATAAACTTTGTGCATAAACTTTGTG
>SZWC01001730.1:232293-267471 GCA_023375785.1 Penium margaritaceum | reverse complement strand
AAATGTTGCCTCAACACCCCTACCCCCTACCAACACCCTACATCTAGCCCCCCCCCCCCATCCCATGTCTGATTGTGGCCCTCATAGCTGAGGGCGGATATCAAATGAGTGGATTGGATTGGATTGGGTTAGGGGGATTTGAATCCACTTCTGAGGCAACCCGCCAAGAATGGGGAATCAAAACTCCCAAGTCTTCTTTAACATTTTCATCTTTCTATCCCTTGTTTCAATAAGTAAACATGCACAAACCCAACCTCTTATTACACCAAGAGTCTTTTAGTTTCTTTGCGTGGGTGTCTGCTAAGCCCTATCCAAATTTCTCAATAGGTCGTATGGTAGTGAGGCTCAGCAAATTCCGTATCAATGCATGGGGAGCCTCGGATCCCCCCACAAACCACCCCCCAAATAATGAAGAGTTCCTGATTAAATGGGTTAGTGGTTCTTGGCCAAGAAAATTGCTGTCAACAATCAAATTTATATTCCATGCAATTTCTTCATTCTTGACTTTGAAAAACAAATGGATCACATCATTCTTAAAATCATCAAATCTTTGTCTTTGCTTAAGGGAGATATAGTTTCTTTTGTTCTTCTGCATGGAAAAAGTGTATGTATTCTAAAAATTGTCAAGAAATCATCTTTGTTCTCTCTAGCAAGGGATATAGGGTACCCTAATTCTCTTGGATTTCAACAATTGGAAAAATGCGAGTTATGAAATGTATTAATTACACCAGATTTTTTAGGTTTGAATTACTTTGTTAGTCCTTAATGGTCGAATCTGCATCAAATGGTACCTTGATTTCAACATTTTACATGTAGACAAACACCATTCAAGTTTTGAATCCCTTCTTTCACATAAAACTCCAAACTCCAGTTCAATCATTTAAATGGTATGTAGAATTCATTGAACAAAAAAATGTATCACATTCAATCAACTTAAAAAACAATTAACATTGAATTCCAAGAGTAGTAGGGTATTTATGCTTCACCATTATCTGTCCAAGCACTTTCTACATTTCCTAGTATGTCACAATTCAAACATTGACCAATATGCAACAAAACCATAAGAATGTTTCAACAGCTTATAGTCAACGTTTGAAAGGTGAAGCCAATCCTTGGCCATTTTCTACCATCATTTACAAAACTGGCAAACAAAGAAAATTTGCAACGAAGATCCTCTTTACTGGTCTGAGTGGTGCGCTCAATTGCAGACTCCATGCATTACTTGGCTTGGCTTGGCAGCATGTTTTGGCACAAGTGGGCTTGACTCCTAGCACGTTGGGGTAAATACGTGCAGCAGAATCTACTTTGCTCTTGTCTTTGAGCAATCTTTACTATCTTTTGTCCATGACAGAGTTCAGATAATGACAACAAATGCAATGAACAAACAAGTTGGAATTTGTTTTGGGGTACAAGAATTTATTGCATCATGCTACATCATCACAATGATGGGGGTGAAAGATGAGGTATAAATGATTGTTCGGTATGATAGCAAGTCATCAGCTCCTGCAAGAATGTACCATGAACTTTCCATCTTTGTCACTCGTGCTACAGGGTGGATGCCATTTGGAGAAAGTTAATGATAAACTTCACAATGTTCCCTTGGGAACAAAAGTTATCATATTCCAAATGGAGTGTTACATCTTCAAGAGTCGACAAAAGGAGCACAAATACTGCGTCAAATCCCTCTGGTGTGAAAAGAACACAACTGTCAAAAAGAACATGGGGATGCATGAACAAAGTTCCTTGTATACTGGTAGAGGTTGAAGCAAACTCGAGGGTTTGGTTTGTCTTGCCATATGGCATTAGCACACGTTGGAATCTTGTATTGTCATATTGTCTTGAAGGGTTGGCCAGTTCACTTTTGAAACCAAATCTAGTGTTTCATAAATCACACATATGTTACCCTTTTAAAAGCACGAGATGGTTTTACAGCCTTCTCTGAGAATGGAAGTTGGGAAAAACATTTTCCCCATTGTGTACATGCATTTAATTCCCCATTCTCTTGAACACTCCACTTTGTGAGATGTATGCATTCAGTTGCACAAACATTGTACCCACCATACTACATGTCGCGATCTACGTTGACCGGAAAATGTAGTTTGGAGCTTCATGCAAGCCCATAACCATGTGCAATGTGGTGTGATATGTGGGAATTGGCTGTACATGTTTTCAAAGTAAAAAAGGAAGAACAAAGGCAAGATGTATGAGAGTAGCTCTCACTTGCGCTTATAACATATTTGAAAAACACATTGGCAAATAAAAATAAGGAGTTTCCATGATAGTAAGACATAGCAAGGTAGTTCCAGCGTTGGCTTGAGGCATAACCCACCAATAAAACTTTGAAAGGCACTTTAGCGTCTTATCCTTGTCAAAGTGTCCACCCAGTGTCATAGCACTCATCCAACAACGTCCTTAGAATTCCTTTTTTGGTGGTATAACAACTTGGTTAATGTATCATCAACACCATAAGGCCGGGTCAATGGAAAACTTAGTTTGTTTTTGGTATCCGCCAAACTCCTTTTCGCCTCTTCCAATCATCTGCACAAGTTAAACTTCTCGTTTTACCTGTACTTTGTGATTTCAGCCATCAATTCATGACTTATAGTATCCACTTCACTTGATTTTCTTGGTCGTTACTCGATATCATTGTAGAGTATGGCCTCAAGAAACTCCATCCATTAACCTTGTCAATGGTTCAGATTTACAAAAGTGCCGAGAGATTCATTTGTTTGGTGGTCAGTGTGGACAGCACATTGTTTGTTTTCTGAGTAGCATGGCCACATTATGAATTTATACACCACCACCAATATTTATTTTCCATGAATCACATGGCTCAACTTTTTCCTCACACTTTTTGCAGTATTAGCACAATGATCATTTTAGATAACGGCTTAAATTGCTTGATCAAACAAGTTTGTGGCCATGATTTAGCCCACAATTAGATCTGATACTTGTAAGGCTAGCACTGAAATGACAGTTCTTCTCAAAGTGTTCAAAACGTATTTTCTCCTTTCATCCCAAAGTCACTCAGTCCGTTTTTAGCGTGGCCAATAAGAGGCACTGGCATCAAGATACAAGAGTTGTATTTAATGTCAACCAAATTTCACTCGGTAGTTCTTTTGTTCTACTAGGAAGAGGCACCAAAACTCTTATAAGTCTTGAGAAAATCAATGGTTTTACCTGAACAACCACGATTCTTCAAACATTGGTCACTGTTGATAGCTTAGAACTACTGCCACTATGCTTTTATTCATTTGCATTCTTCCGCCACTGATGGTGTGGCCTAGAAACTCTATTGAATGGTGACCATAGTCACAATTCACCATTTTTCAATCTAATCTGTCTCTTTGCAAATATTGAAGGAGTTTTTTACATTTACATGAAACTCATCTGGTTTGTAGATGTATATGGGGATTTTGTCAAGGTAGACAATAATAGGTTCATTGAGGTACCACCAAAATATGTTTTTCATTACCACCATAAAGATAATTTGGGCATTTGTAAGTCCAAACGGCGTGACCGTGAGTGAACCGGTCTCTTCCTGTTATCCTCATCAGGTCCGGGGATTTAGTGGTAGTAGCTTTACAAGTTCATTTTAGTGAAAAATCTTGCTCCTTTGTTTTGATAAAACAAACTCGACTAGTTGCACAAGAGGCTATCAATAACTTTAATCGATGCTAGATAACTTATGCACACACATATTTCAACGGTATCTCTTTTGGACAAAGTACTAAGTGTGGCTTGTGGTGACATGCATGGTCTGATGAACTCCTATCTAAGCCTCACTTCCAATCAAAATCTCATCTTGGCAAACACATGATCCCTAGTCCAAAAGGTCCCTTTGATATTTTGCCTGCTGCCATGCACCAACTTGCTTTGGTGGTCACTAATGTGTTGTGGACTCAACGCTTGAGTCATTGGTCTGGAAAACCCCCTTTGAACTCCTCAAGAAGTGTAAACGCCCTTGTTTACACAACTTACCATGTTTCAAGGCGATGAGGTCATGAGGCCGTCAAGTCTCATGATTTCACCATCTTTGCTTGTCTTGACGTGGATTACCCACACACGAGTTCCTCGTCACCAGTATTCCACAGTCGGAAACACAAAGCAAGAACCAACTAAGTACAACTAATGTAAAAAACATGTTTTTTGAGTAACTGTTCAAACCTACACCAAACCACCTTGAAAAACAGCTCTTATTCCTCTGACCATTGGATTGAAAGTCAAGTAATTACCTTGTAAAGTGAAATATTTCACCCGTGACTGGCTAGCGGAAAGAGGCCTCTAATTTTAGCCCATACCAAATCTCTTCATCCTCTTTGCCTTTGGTTCCACAACCCTCACTTCCATATCTCCTGCCTACCTTTCCTCATTCACTTGTTCTTTCCCGTCTACTCTCTCAATATTCTATGGCGTATCCTCCCTCCATCACTTTCAATTATTCACTCAACTCTGCTCTCCTCCACATATCCTTGACTATTGTGTCTGTATTCTCTTTGCGTGTAGGTGTATGCACTTGCCACTACCATTCTACATCGCTTCCCACAACTACGCTTGCTTCAATTCTGGCTGAACATCAGTTCTATTCCCTTTTTTTCACTCCAATCTTAATCCTATACTTCCACACATTCAGTTGCTTCTATGCTCCCACTCAACCCAAGCATCTACAAACTTTGACATGGCATCACAGTCTCAAGTAACATCAACTGGTGCCACATGACCAAGACATTACGTCTATTCCACCACCCTCGCCTCCTATGAGCGGAACGTCTTATAGCCCATTATGCTACTACTGCTCTCACCTAGATAATCTCCGTTACCTTCTCCTCCCCCTCACAAGAAATGGTAGAAAGTGGTGAATGCCGCTCTCCTCTACATCCATGCAACTGCACCTAGTGGTTTTTCATTTCCAGCCTCCTCGTTAGCTTGCCTACTTGCTTGCTTGTGCCCCTCCTTCATCCATGGCTTACGTCATCACAATCCTCAAATTTTCATGATGTTCTTCATCAAGACGGAGCCCTATGTCCAATCCAGCGCCCGTGGCAATACTCAGCCATACCCATTCTCATCAATTTATAGGAAAAATTGAGTCACTTTTTATCACCATCTTGCCTAACGCTTCCTGCAATCTTTCGCTTCCTCCTCTACTTTTCTAATCTGCCCTCATTGATGTTAGATAATCCTATTCTTGGGGATATCAAGATCTTCACGTCTCCTTTGTTGCTCCCACTTTTCCTCGTAGCCTAGTGACAAGATCACCTCTCTTCTGATGGCTCCACCTCTCAGAGCACCTTCCATGCCTCAGTATCCTCCAACTTCAATACCTGCTCATTCCTAATCCATCAACGTTAGATCCATCCATGTGATCTTCTCGGCCTGTTCTATGACGGCATCACCTCAAGCCACTCTCTAGTACCATGTCTCCTCCTCAAAGTGCCTCCACATTGCTATCCTTCTGCAGCAGTCACATCCAGATCATCTGCCTTCATTTGTTTCTCAAAATTATCTATCTCATCTTCCTTTATAGCCTTCTCTTCATTTGGCCCATCTACTCCATCTGCCTCTTCATCTTCATCAGTGTCACCATCTTCATTAGTTGATTATTCCTTAGTATCCCCCTCATCAGTCATAACATCATCATCATCATCATCAGCATGAAGGAGGGCATGTGTTTTTTCTCCTACGTCCAGTTCATCATCAATCGATCATTAATCTACAATCCACTATTAGCTGAAAATTAGGATCCGTACATTTCAACTACCCATCTTGCATTGACTTTCGTCTAACCTGTCCATTGATAAGCGCAAGTGGTTCAACCCCTGCATCCAGTTCATCCTCAATCAATGTGTAATGTCTTATATGCAATCCAATTGACATTAGGATCTACATTTGTCAATTGCTCGCTTTGTAGTGACCTGCATCTAAACTGTCACCTTCATTGGCGCACATGGCTTCACCCCTAGATCCACTCATCATCAATCATCGAAAATCAACAAGTAGCTCTCCACTCTCAGCATATAAGTTTTGGCAAATTAGGACCTGCACATGTCTACTTCCCTTGTTACGCTGTCCATCACCAATGTATCACTGGATTTCTCATGATGCACTGGCTCACATCTTCTCCTCGTTGCATCCTATTGCCCTTCTACTAAAATCGGTGCATGTGGACCACCCAAGTTCCAAGTCAATTTTCATCATCAAACCCTGTCATGTAGCAATCATCATTATCATCATTCAATGGGAGAGACCTTTTTCTTGAGCAAGTTGGTGCTGGAGCATTAAATGCTACTCGGCTCCCTGCTCGCTGGGCTCAAGAATACGAGTGAAACAAGTTGTTATTCCTCCAGTCCAGACCTTGGAAAACATCCTCATCTCCACTTCCGTACACAAATACAAAGGAGAGTGTGAGAGTGTATGTTCTATGAAGATTTAGCCTTGGTGTGTAGAGAGCACAATCACAGCCAGATAGACTTGGAGATGTATGGAAGATAGAGGTAGAAAAACACTGGATGATCACAGTGAACAGAGTACAAGGTATTCATATTGTTCAAAAGGCTAGTTCTGGCCCTGCCTACTGCTCTCCTGGCTTGCTACAACAAGCTACTAGCACCTGAATCCGGCGCCCTGATGCACTTATTCATGGTGTCCTAATTGCACCCAATGGCTAGTGCAAGAAGTCTTTGGCCTTCGATCGTCCAGATTGACGGTCTGTCTTGTCTCTCTACGAGCCGTTGTGTAAGCTCGACGCCTTCCAACGGTTGGTGCAGGCGCCCTGTTGCATATGCCACCGATGGTTCTGCGGCCGTTGTGCGGTTGCTACCACCGCAATTAATTGGGTGGCTGATAGCATGCCTTGTCGGGAGCCCACCTCTGAGACAATTCCTCGACAGGTAGTGTATGCAATATGCTGCTCGCTGAGAGGGAAAAGCCACCCTCACGTGGCATGTTGGAACACTGCGTGGAGATTGCACACAAAGCAGTCCCCTGGCACTGGTGTGACCCTCACGTTGGTGCTCTTGCTCGCTCGCTCCTCCTCTACCTTGCTGCCACAAGCTATTGGGGTAGAGCAAGACCTCACACTGATTTTTTGCCCAGAGTACCTAGAAAACGGAAAATTCCCCGAGTGCCCCCAAAACTCAGGTGAGACCCTGAGTATGCCAGAGAAAATGGACACCTCATCACATAGATTCTATGGCAGATCCTCCGTTGTGAGTGTTGTACTGGCAACACCCTCCATCTCATAGACCAAACCTACTAATGGCCCTGCCTTGGTGGAACTGAAGCCAAATCATGAAGCACACCATGTAAGCCACTAGTTGGATCCTCATTCTCTACTTGTATCAACTTGAACTTTCCAACTACAATCGCTGGCGCAGAGCTATGGTGCTAAAAATTGATGTGGTCATTTGCAGCCTCGCACATGCGAACATCCTCTTTAAAAAACAAGGATCCTTTCACAATGAATCACACACACTCACCACTTCTTGATACTTGACACATTACTTATATGCCAAGTACCAAGCTCTGATCATCACGTACGTAACCACCTTTGATCCATTCCATGCCCTGCTTTAAGCTTACAATCCACGAAGAGGTGATATCCATACACTCATGTTGGATATTCAACAAATCTATAAACAAGAAAGAGTGCATGAGTGGCGTCAGAACCATCCAAGATGGACTGATGACATCACTTATCCTTATCCTATGGAGGTTCCACCTCCTGAGTTCCTTCCTAGCTACCTTCTCCGCCCACGTCACCAACTCAATCTCTAGAAACGGACTGACCATCCGATGCGGATTTAGAATGACCGGCGTGACCAAGTTCACTTTGTCAACTTCATGGGGGGTGTTAGAAATGTCTTCAAGAAATCGACTGAGTACAACCAAAGTTGGAAAGCTTCTTATCAGTAACTACTCAGGTTCTTCACCAAACCACCTTGACAAATGACCTTCACTAGGTTGAAAATTTGTAAAACCGCAGCAAAAACACCAGTACAGTTTTGGGGCTTTTGCAACTCCTTGCTTGCAGTCATAGACTTATCACTAGTTGGTGGTTCTCGTAATCCTGGTACAATATTGCAAGATAAGGAAGCCTTCTATGCAATGTTTCAGGCTAATCACTTACGTGTTTCATCAGCACAGACTTTTCTAGCTGGTCAGGAGCTTTGTTGACTGCTCTCGCATCTATCATTTACCAACTCCCAAAGTATGTTTGCAAGATTTCCCTTTTTGGCCATGCATCAAAGTAGTGATTTGAGTTAACCGAATACACTTTAATCATGTAGTCACACAACACCCTCCAGCTTGTCCAAGCTTGGTCCATTGTCGTCGTAGTAGTCTTGTCCTTCTTCCTGGCTTAACCATCACACAAGTACTCAAGCAGCAAGATTTCCGGGTAATTGAAGATCTGAGTCCCATCGCCCTCTGTAAAGCTTTTGACTTCCTCCACGAGTGCACTAAACTCACTTAAGTAGGCCAAAAGCAAGCTACCCAACTGCCTGAATTCTTTGATCTTGTGGAAGGCACAATGTGCTTCCTCACGCTGGGTACAATCCTTACACATGAAAGCACAGAATGCCCCCTACGGCATGGGCGGCCACTCAAGGTGTGGTTGCTGCGTGCCCCACTCTTTGGCCATGTACTTGAAGAGCTCGTCCTCAAGTTGCGTCGTGGCAAGGTCGCAGCATTGCCCGAGTGGCGCCTTGTGGACATGTAGGACATGATCCATGCCATTCAGTCAGTCAGACAACTTCATTCCCTTCTAATAGATCTCCGCACTATGGAGGAAAGACGTGTTTATGACCCAGGCATAGATGCAACAGTGATTGTAGCAAACAGCAGGTGCTGATGCCACCCCCAGTGGCATTAGCACCTGCGGTTCACTGCAATCACTATTGCATCTACGCCTTGGGCATGCTGTACAATGCCTTGTTGAGGCCGTTGCATCGGCGACTAGCCACATGAGCAGCCGGGTGCTAAAAGTGACAATCATGGTCGAGGTCCGTGATTGTCTGTCCGATGTTAGCCAGTAGGCTAGCAAATGCAAGCTTGAGCACTCATGGCGCTAGAGTGTTGGTGATAGCCACAGGGGCCTCACGGTGTCCGTGCATGTTCACCCACTATAGGAGGGTACAGTTTGTGTACATGCCTCCAAGGAGTCTCACCTTTGGAGGAGGCTGTTGTCAGCAACGATGTTTGAGTGGATCTTGGTCTTCCCCATTGTGACCACCTCGTGAGAAGGGGGGTCCTCCCCCACTCCTCCGGTTGGTGCTACACCTCCACCGTCAGTGGTGATCTTGAGTCGGCCCCCACCTCGGTAGCCAACTCAGAAAGCCTCTGGTGGTCATTGCAAATTTCTTTCGCACGGAATTCATTCAGCACGTGCTTGCAAGAATCTCCTGTGTGGCTGCTTTCGACACCTTTGCTGTTGTCCGTAGCCTCGCTACTGTCGGCAAATTCAGGCAAATCTGGCAAGAGTCTTGCCCTTCTCAAGCGATTGGCTTGAGTTCACTACATGACGATGGCGACGATCACGATCCTCGTTACCTTTGTTGTCGTCGGCATTGTGCTCTTTTTTGGGGTCCACGCTCAGGTGGTCCTTCTTTAGCGCATCATTTGTCCCATGGGAGTTGCCCACATGCACTTTATCGTGCTCTTTGAGCATTTTTTTTTTGGTTTCCGCACGCTTCTTGGTGTTGCCGAGTTTTGTACTGGTTGTCTTTGGCGGTACGGTTGCCTTTGCTTTGGCAACCGTGCTCGTGGCGATGTCTCCCAAAACTTAAAGCTCATCGAGAGCGTGTGGTGAGGCCATCGCCACCTTGTCGTTGTTTGTCTTGGACGGCTTGGCACTTGCCATTCTATCACCCATGCAACTAGTCCGCAAATACCGCTGTGAGGGTCATCCCACGACCTTGAGGAGGTGCTGCCTCTCGAAGTCACCTTGCTCTCATGGTCTGTGAGGCAATTATAGAAATCATCTATATCTTTCTAGGCCACCACTATAAAAAAAATAAATGTGGTAGAAAAATGATATTGTTCTATGCTTAAAGAGGCGTGGATTTTAGGAAAAATCCAAAGCCATCAATCATGGCACTAGGCAAGCTAGAAATCCTAGGAAAAGTGAATCAAGACAAAAAAATTGAGCACCACTCCTATGGTGAGGAGGAGGGGAGGAGGGTGACTCTAATTCAATGTTCCCACCCTATCATACTCCTCTCTCACAAATCTTGTGTTCTTTCTTGCTTCCGGACTTCCTTGGTCTCCTCTTGAGTCCTCTTGGCACACCTTGCACCTCCTTGGAGGCGTCTCCCTTGTGCTCCACGGCAATGGGGTGGCCTCCAAAAACTTCCCAAGCGCCAGTTTCCTCCTTTTTCTTTTCCTCTCAGGTTGTGAGAGTCCCTGTTATTGAGTTGGGACACTGTCCCAGGTTTTGGTTAAAGGAGGAGAGTGGAAACCTTAAAAAGAGGGAGAAAGTTGGTGGTTTGGGGGTGGTCTCTCCCCATCCCGTCCCACTAAAACTCAGCTATCTTCCAGGGGGGGAGGGGAAGCCCATAGGAATGAGAAGGATCAAGAAGAGCTCCTCAAGAGGTTCCTTTTGCAATTTACGGCACTTGAAACAAATAACTGTAGACAAAACATCCCCCTATGGCGGTTTTGCTGCTGCTGAAACTGCTCACCGCATTTTACACATAGTCACTGGAACCGTTGCACAATCAGTCGTGAGGGTTATCTGGCTCTGTGAATCATTGTAATGACTGCATCTCCAGCTCCCGCATTGAGGTCTTTGTTGGAATTTGCAGTATTGCAATCTCAACCTGCGTGAGGGATTTTCCCCCTTACGATACTGAGGAGCAATCGTTATCAATGATCCTGAGCAGGGAGACTCAATTGTTTTGAGTCTCTGGAGTCCCATTTCCATTTAAAACCTCACCCCTTGTTGTGAGACCCAAACTGTTGAAAAGTTGCCCCTCCGCATGCCCAAGTGCGGCGTTGTGAGGCACCGACAAGCTGCTAGAAAGAGGAAAATCCTCTCTAGTGGATCTAGCAGCTCAAGGATTGCCAGGATCCTCAAATGGATGATTTCCCGTTAGAGTGGACAAGTTGCTGAATCCGGTGGAAGTTGTTTCATCGGAATCAGATAAGTATCAAGGGAGATATGTTGGGGTGTGCGCAGCCCCTCTTAGAGCTTGTAGCGACTCGAAATCTGGTGGATAATCGACCGGACCAAGTAACAAAAGTACCATCTGGAGATTTTGCTCCGGAAAGCTGCCCAGGCGTCCGGTGGATAATCCACTGGATCTTGTTCTACAGTTTGTTACTGAGGGACTTAGCCAAAATCCTGGCTCGGCGTCCGAAACTCAATAGTACGTTTTGTTACTCAGGGACTTCGTCAAAATTCTGACTGCAGGACCATGGACAGGTTTCGAACCTCGTCACACCCCGTCACCAAACTCGACCCAAAAGTGGGGAAGGTGCATGGAAACAGCGCTGGGGACCCATGCATCACGTGTAATGGGATCTGTGCCTCATAAAAGCCGCTTCGCACGTGAAGGAAGGTGCCACGGCGTGTGGCGGCGTCATGCTTCTATGCTGGGTGAGACCTTCGGCAAGCATAACTTGGGCTACGCATTTCCAAATCACGCGCAGTTTGGTGCATTGGAAAGCTAATGACTATCCCTATAAATGTTCTTCTAATGTCTATGTTAAAAAAATGATTTAAGTTTGCGTTATTCCCCTTGCAAAAGTTACTATGTCTAATTTCCTGCTCACATAGCGTGAGGCGACTAGAAAGCCCACGCTCAGTCTCAGATTTGCCAAAAACAGAAGATGTGAACCACCATGAGATGATCAAACAAACGTCGAGACCTCACCCCGTGGATTCCCTGACACGAACAAGGGGTGTACAGACCAAACTCGTGACTTTGCATGAGTTTTACCTAGAGATCTGTCGAGGTCACACTAATATGTGGCTTCGGAATGTTTTGATGCGACGGTGCAAAATTGTCGCACGCAAGGCACGCTGGATGATTTCACATCCAACTTTGTGCCACTCGCTCACCCACTCTCTTTCTCACCCCCTCCCCTCGTCCATCTTGCCTCAACCGGAAACGGGGGGAGGACGAGGGTGAGGGTGCAGGACCACCAGCCTGGCTTGCGAGGCCTGGTGGCCCCTCGATTGCCGATCGAGCCCCCAGATCGATCGGCGGCTGGGGCTGGCTGGCAGGTGGCCGGCAGGTCACCTGACTTGCGGTCGGCCACCTAGCTGGCTGGTGGCCAGCGCATGGCTGGCCACCAGCCAGCCCTTGCTGGTCGCGATGCCGGGGAGGGCCGAACTAGCCCTCCTGCCACAAAGCAAGCTTAAATTGATTACATGTTTTGGAACTATCAAGGGAAAACATGCAAGTGGTATAGCAAGAATGATTCTTACCATAATGTTTTCCATATTTTTCTAAAATAATTATAAGATTTCAACTATCCACTGCCCTTAAAGTGGGTTGTTTGGCTCATTGAAACACATAACCAACTTTCCATTCGGCTTCGGAGGGGAAATAAAAATGTACTGGTCCAGCATCCGCTCCTGGCACAGAGCGGATTTGGAGCACTTGTCACGTGGCATTGGCGATGTGGCAAGCATCACAAGTTGCGAAGCTTGCCTGGATGAGGCGAGCTTTGCAACTTGCAAAGCTCGCCTCAAGGTCCGATGACACGGGAGCAGTCAAACAATTGGACTACGCGCCAGTCGCTCGAGGCGAGTGGGACGTTTTGTTCAAATCTGCAGTCACCAACATATCAAATCAGTCCATGATTGAAACACCAATATGAGAAACGTCACCATTTCTTCATTAAAAAATACAAGCATAAAAATGGATTAAAAAAAGGCACATATGGAAAACAGTACAGTGCTTGGGATTTTGAGCACATGAGGTGCGCTGTGCGTGTGATACCATGACACGTGTATAGGGAGAGCAAAACAATGTGTGGGAGAAATGTTGTGAGTGTAGGTGGGAGGGATTTTCTGCCTGGACCATCTTAAAAACCAAAAAAGAAAAGTGTAGGTGCTGCTTAAAGCAAGGAAGGAGCGACACCATAGAAGTGTGTCTAGAAAGCACAAGTCTGAAGAGCGAAGTCACGAGTAAGAGAGTCAAGAGCCCAGTCACGCGATACAGAGTGGTTGGGTGCAGCAAACAGCTAGCGGGGTGACGAGCAGGCGGACGGCGAGCCCGTCCTCGCACGCACCCACGCCTAGCAAGGTCCGAACCTGGACATGAACTACGCAATGCTCTCCATGCATGCAACCTGTCGAACCCGGGAGAACAACCCAGAAATAAATCCCAGTCACACTAGGTATCTTAGTGACAATGATAAATCATGCTATGAAGGCCTGTGCTAGAGGTCACTCTGACGCAAGTCTTGTGAGTGGGCTCTGGATGAT
Organism: Penium margaritaceum; assembly: GCA_023375785.1. NCBI lineage: Eukaryota > Viridiplantae > Streptophyta > Zygnematophyceae > Desmidiales > Peniaceae > Penium > Penium margaritaceum. The sequence goes on along the minus strand of SZWC01001730.1, from coordinate 254,036 downwards.
CTCCTTGTGAATAATCATGAGCCGGCGCCACGTGAGCGGTAACGTCAGCGTCAGTGTCACTCCAACATCAATAATTCATGTCAGTGCAGTGAGTATGCCGCGAGGCCAAAGGTCACAGCGGATCTGTAGGACACAAACCAACACTCCCCCATGACCCACAGTTGACACACAACGACATGAAATCACAGGCACGAACGAGTGCCACAAGGAGAGACATAAGACTGTACATGCTCTAGGAACAATCATTCACCTATGGTCACCACATGGACACAACAACCCAAAAGCTTGCACAGCTGCCTTGAAGATGATACTGCTAAGTGCTTTCATCATGAAATCAGCTTGGTGCTGTCCTGTATCGACCTAGATGACCCGGACATCACCTGCAATAATACGCTCATGCACAAAATGATGCTCAACATTGATGTGCTTTGTGCGTGTGTGACGCATGCCATCGTGTTAAGCAAATGCCTTTGTGCTTTGGTCATCACATTGCAACGTGATGCAGTGGCTTGGGACCCACAGTTACTGTAACAAGTGACATAGCCATACAATCTTGCAAATTCCTAGACCTAGAGAAACATACTCAGCCTCACTGGAGCTGAGTGCCACGCAACCCTGCTTACCACTCTTCCACGACACAACGGTCCCTCCAACAAGAAAGACATAACCTAAATGGCTACGTGCGTTAGTGTCATGTGCCCAGTTGCTGTTAATACATCCATCCACGATGATTGATGGTTGTGCATGATAGCAAAAACCAGTGCGGGCAATGGAGTGGGCATACTTGATGACGTGTAGTGCAACCTCCAAGTGTCGCGCTCGAGGAGCCTAGGATAACTGGACCACGAAGTTCATGGAGAATTCCACATCTGCCCTGGTCTTCGTTGCAAGGTACATCAGTGACCCGATGACACGAAGATAATCCGTCACATCGACTGTCTTCCCCAACTTAGACATATCCTGTGTCTTTAGCAGCCTCTCACCCATTGGGGTCATGTGCGTAGACGTAGTGGGTGTGGACTCCAATAGTGAGGCAAAGCGCTCCCCCAGGCTGCAAACGTGCGTAGCCAAGTGAACATGGGATGTACAACGAGAACAATCGCGCTCAACTCCATGCCCAAGAAGACGCGTGTAGGTCCCAGGTCTATCATTTTGTACATAGACTGCGAGAGCATCTTTATTGCCATGACATAAGCCTGACAAGGCGATGCTATGAGCAGGTCGTCCACGTAGATGAGAAGAGCGACAAAAGGAATAGTGTCCTGGCGTGCCCTGAACACCTAAGTATCCACTTCTACTTAGTGCAAAGAGACTTCCAAGGGAGGTGTGTGCTTTGGATTGCCACAACACCAAGGGAGCAGAATTCTGGCAGAATGCAGATTGCGGAAAATGAGAAAGGCTGGGAATAATCAATGGTTAGTTGTTTTGGTAAGATTACATTAGATTCGTATAGCCTGTGATCTAAGCTTTCCAACGCATCCAAGTACGCCAAAAATGGAGCAGTATAGCCCCTGCTACGGCCGTCGAAGTAACCCTTGGTGGAGCCGCCCACCATGCCTTACACGTTAGGCAACGGGAGGCGCTTCGACGATGACCCGTCAGAGCGCCCTTCATTGTCCAGAAGTCAAGGAGAGATTCACCCTTGTCAAGGAGGTCCTTATGGTCACTTCATTCATGCCCCTGGTGCATTTGAAACTCGTTGGAGACGAACTCGGACCATTGCGGTGGGATTATCCCGCCACCAATGATGGAGACCCAGATTCCCACCCGCCGACCAACCGAACTTCGGATGGGGCTAACTTTCTGAATTCTCAACCAAATCGAACAACAGAAAGCTCAAAACTGCATGCAAAAATTCAACGAGTTCAAATCTGCAATCATATCAGACATCCAACCGCTCTCTAGTGGTCAAAGTAGGAAAAGGGCAAACGGCATCCATGGCAAGGGCACTTTTAACAATCTCCCTAGTGCACCTTGCATGCCGGATACCTCATGCTCACTCTCACTCGTCTGGGTCTGCGCCTTTGAGCCCTTCATAGCTTATCAACCCAAGCCCTGCAAGGCTGATGACATGCCGATCCTGGGCCTGCGCCTTGGTCAAGCAATCCGCGAGCATGTGCTTCGTGCTACAACCTGTCCCTTCTCCACCATGTCGCGCGCGTAATGGTAGCGCACGTCGATGTGCTTCGTCCTCCTGTGCTGCGTTGGGTTTTTGGTCAGCGAGATGGAGCCGGTGTTTTCCTCTTGAACCACCGTCGGCTCCTGCTGCGGCATGCATAGCTCCCCCAGCAATCTGCGGAGCCACAATGCTTCCTTGACCGCCTTGGCCACAGCGATGTACTCCGCCTCCACTGTGGAGGTGGCGACGTAGTCCTGCTTCGTGCTGCACCTCCGCCATGTCCTCCTTCTCCTCTTTAGTTTGCTGCGCCATTGCCGCACTCAGCTCACAGCTTGTGGAGATCGGTCTGCCCACTGGTTTGCAGTCCTCCATGCCGTACGGCTTCAGGACCTCGGCCACGTACTTGGCCTGCCCCAGCTCAAGCGTGTGTGCCCTCCGGTTCCGCGTGATGCTCACCCTAAGGTAGTACTCCAGCTCTCCCATGCCTGTTATCTTAAATCTGCTGCTCTGCTTCTCCTTGAGCTGCTGTAAAGCCGCCAGATCTGATGGGCATAGGATCAGGTCGTCCACGTAGAGTGCGATAATCTAATGGAGTCCCCTGGTGCGCCGCACGTACACGCTGTTGTCTGACTCATAGCGCTTGAAGCCGAGCTCCACCATGTAACCGTCCATCTGTTGGTACCAGCACCTAGGTGCCTGTTTTAGCCCGTACAAGGCCTTTTGCAGCTTGCACACCTTGCCCTCTGGCTCATCCACCCCCTCTGGCACCTGAAGATAGATCTCCTTGGCGATGATTCCATTCAAGAATGCCGTCTTGACATCCATTTGGTGGATCTCCATATTCTTTGCCGCTGCCACCGCGAGGATCGTCCAGATGCTTGTGAACTTGGCCACGGGCGCAAACGTCACATCGTAGTGTTCGCCTTTCCGCTGCGCGTACCCCTTTTCCACTAGCCGCGCCTTATACTTCTCCACTTTGCTATCCTTGGTGAGATTCACTTTGAACACCCACTTGGAGCTGATAATTCTTGCTCCCTCAGGCCGATCCACCAACTCCCAAGTGCCGTTCTCAGCAAGGGACGCAAGTTCAGATTTTATTACTTCACCCCACTGCTGCCCATCAGGTCGTGCTAGCGCCTCTTGCACGGTCGTCGGCTCTGTTGCGGCTGCCATCATGCATCGCGCCATGCCGACCCAGTGGCCCGTGCTTGTGTCATACTGCTTCGCTGCATTCCACTGCCTTTGGCTGCAATGCGGTGACCTTGGTAACGCTGGCTGCTGGTAATGCTGCTGCTCTGCTGCAACGTTGTCCTCGGCCGCGGGCTCCCCCGCTTTGGCTGCTGCGTCTTGTGCTCCAGCAGCACCTGCACCTGCTGCGTTGCCCTGCTGCGGTCCAGCACCGTCCAAAGACCTATCATTAACATCTGTAGCAGCCGGCTCCTCCTCACGCTTAAGGAGTTGGAACCACTCCACCTGCTTTGGAGAGTGCGCCACGTCAATGTTATTGCTGCTTCTGTAGTAGCTCTGCTGCTCATCAAATGTGACGTTGTGGCTTGTGATGACGTCTTGCATCCGTGGATCAAAGAGGCGGTATGCCTTGAGCGCATTCTTGCACCCAACAAACACGTACGCCTTTGCACGCGGGTCCAGTTTGGAGTCATTTGTTTTGCGCGGCTTGCACCAATGCGTGCACCTTGCATCCGAACGCCTTTAGGTGCACCACGCTTGGTTTGTGCCCACTCCAAGCCTCCTGCGGAGTCTTTCAGCCGCCCTTCCCCTTCAGCACTGCCATTGAGGTGAGGTTGGTGATGTAGCACTCCATGCTCACGGCCTCGGCCAACAGGCTTCGTGGCAGTTTAGCATCCACGAGCATCGACCGCGCCATTTTGAGCATCTGGTTCATACGCTCTGCCACGCCATTAGATTGTGGCATGTACGGAGTGGTTGGCTACCACTCAATGCCCTGCTCCTTCAGCCACCCTCCGTAGCCCACATACTCCCCGCCATTGTCGCTGCGTAGCGCTCTGACCTTGCGACCAGTCTGCCTCTCCACCGCTGCGACATGCTTCTTCAGCCGGTCCAGCACATCACTCTTTCGCTTCATGAAGTAGACATAGAGTTTTCTGCTACAATCGTTGATGAAGGTGACGAAGTAACGCGCACCCCCAATGGACAACGTCTTGATTGGTCCGCACACATCACTGTGCACAACCTCAAGCAGGTTCGCGGCCCGCCGTTGTCCGTTTTCAAACAGCTTGCGCTTTGCCTTGTTCAAGATGCAAGGTTCACACTTGTGCTCTACGGAATCTGCTGCTACATCTGATACACTGGTGATGTTAAGGCCGCGAACCATGTTGCGCTTTGCCATGTCCTGCACGACTGCGGGCGACAAGTGTCCCAGCCGCCGATGCCACAGCTGCAGGGCCATTCCCCCGCCTTTTGCGAGGTTGATGATGCGTGCTGGCAGGTTTGCTGCATCTGTTACCGAGGGGATGACCTTGGTCTCAACGATGTAGAGGCCTCCCTCGCGCTTCGCCTCGAGCACGCCCTCGCCGCCGCCGTCCATCCGCACGACTGCACCTTTCCTGCAGAAAAGCACTTCATAGCCCTTGTTTGTCAAGTGGCTCACACTCAAAATGTCAGCCAGGCCGGGGACATGTTGCACATTTTGGATAATACGTTGCACCTTTTTACCACCAACCACCACCTCCACGTCCACATCACCTTGGCCGGCCGCAGGTTCGACCTTGTCGTTGGCGGTCACCATGGACTTTGCAGACTTGGTGTAGTTGATGAACCCCACCTTTTTAGCTTGGGTATGCTCCTCCGCACTTGAGTCAAGGCACATCTAGTTGGCACCCTTCAAGTTGTGGTTCTTTGTGCCATTGAGGAGCACCTTCTTGCCTTTGGTGCCTTTGCCTCTGACATTGCGCCTCCTCTGGACACTCCTTCGCCCAATGGCCCTCCTTGCCACAATTATGGCATGCACCCCTCTTGGCGCCCTTCTTGCCGCCGCCCTTACCACCGCCTTGCTTGCCGTCGCTGCTGCCACCTTGCGTTTTGGTGACTAGGGCAGTTGAGGATGACGAGGTCTCGCTACCGCTCCAACGGTGTACCTCGTTGCGGATGTACTCGGCGACTACGCTGTAGGTGAGTTTATCCTCCTCCCAACCTCCCAGCACGGTGATGAGAGGACCCCAACTTTTGGGTAGAGCCATGAGGAGCGCCATCGACTACATCTTCGTGTCATTTTTCCACTCCACATCGTTGCATTGTGAGGCAAGAGACTCAATCTGTTGCATGGCAGAAATGACGTCATCACCCTCCTCGATCCTCATTGTCAAGAGTCGCTTCATTGCAAAGATCTTGTTGGCTAGGGATGTTGATTGGTGAATGGAGCAGAGTTTCTTCCATGCGTCAACTGCCAGGTCGCAGCCTTGGATGTAGCCCCACTGATATTCATGCAGCGCCGACAATAGGAGCATCAACGCCTCCGTGTTCTTCCTCGCGAGAGCCGTCTTCTCCTCGTCCGTTGCGCTTGTATCTTGAACCTCCGTGCCCTTCATGAGCTCCAGCAGTCCCTTTTGCGTGAGGTAGATCTCAAAATGCCACCGCCACGGCCCAAATGCAGGGCCGCCCATGTACTTTTGGATGGGCGAGGACTCTGTCTTCTATGCCATGTCGACCTTCTCCAATGGACAGTCTCAAAGGGTGACGGCGATGTCGTCCGGAGCGACACTCCCGTGCATTGTGGAAGCCGGGAGCGTCTTGGCAGGCAGATCAGGGCTGTGGGCCCATAACCCTTTGTGAGGAATAGTTTCCTGGAATGACTTGAACCACCTAAGTATCCACGGCTACTTAGTGCAAAGAGAATTCCAAGGGAGGTGTGTGCTTTGGATTGCTGCAAGACCAAGGGAGCAGAATTCTAGCAGAATGCAGATTACGGAAACTGAGAAAGGCTGGGAATTATTAATGGTTAGTTATTTTGGTGAGACTACATCGGATTTTTATAGCCTGTGATCTAAGCTTTCCAACGCATCCAAGTACGCCCAAAACGGAGCAGTATAGCCCCTGCTACGGCCGTCGAAGTAACCCTTGGTGGAGCCACCCACCATGCCTTGCACGTCCGGCAACGGGAGGCGCTTCGACGATGACCCGTCGGAGCATCTTTCCTTACCCAGAAGTCAAGGAGATATTCACACTGGTCAAGGAGGTCCTTATGGTCACTTCATTTATGCCTCTGGTGCATTTGGAACTCATTGGAGACGAACTCGGACCACCGCCGTGGGATTATCCCGTCACCAATGACGGCGACCCAGATTCCACCCGCCGACCACCCAACCTTCGGATGGGGCTAACTTTCTGAATTCTCAACCACATTGAGCAACTGAAAGCTCAAAAATGCATGGTGAAATGCAAGGAGTACAAATCTGCAATCATATCAGACATCCAACCACTCTCTAGTGGTTGAACCAGGAAAACGGCAAATGGCATCCATGGCAGGGGCACTTTTAACGGCCTAGTGAACATGGGGTGTACAACGAGAACGATCGCGCTCAAGCTCCATGCCCAAGAAGACACATATAGGTCCCAGGTCTTTCATTTTGTACATAGACTGTAAGAGCATCTTTATTGCCTTGACATCAGCCTGACAAGGCAATGCTATGAGCAGGTCGTCCACGTAGATGAGAAGAACGACAAAAGGGGCAGAGGACGGACTGACAAAGAGTGAAAGGATCCACCAAATTGCGTCTGTAACCACCATTCTGAAGAGTGAACGTGGTCTTTTGATTCCAGAACCAAGGCCACTAATTCATGCCGTAGAGAGACTTCTACAGCTGCCAGAATCAGTCAGTGCCGTCGCAAAAGGCGGGAGGCTGAACCATGTAGATCTCCTCATCCAACTGTCCGCAAAGGAACACATTGTTCACGTCCATCTACTCCAAATCCCAGTCATGATGAGCCATGAAACTCAACAGTGTTTTGGCTGTGGTCTACTACCCGACTGGTGCAAACTTCTTGTTGAAGTTGACGCCAGGGACCTAGGAGAACCCCTTTGCCGTGAGTCGTGCCTTGTATTTGTCGAGTGCACCGTTGGGCATGTACTCGCGCCAAAAAACCCAACAAGAATCAAAGGCTTTGCGCCCAGGCGGTAGATCGACAAGCTCATAGACTGATGATCATCAAGGACGTTGAGCTCGTCACACATTGCAGCTGCCCACTACTGTGCGTTGGAGGCCATGTGGGCTTGACGCATCGTGGTCGGCTCAGGAGGCAAGGTAGTGGTGGCCAACTTGGCGTGACACTTGGCAACGCTAGTCAATGATGGAAACTGGGGCACCCCTTAGGGAGGTGATCAGGCTCACTAAGAGCTGCCTAGGCATGACCAACTGTTTGTGAGAGGGAGTTGCAGGTTGCACAGATAGAAACTACGGAAGAAAATGTAGGTTTGAAGAGAACGCAGATGTCTGAATCAAATCTTGAGCAAGAAATTGTATAATCACAGATTTCAAAGAAGCCATTGTATGCCTCATTTGGCCAAGGGAGCACTAAGATACACTCTGCCAAAGTTCACCCAATAGAACACTCTCCTTGACTAGTGGAATGAGCGGCAATTACCTTGTCATACATGAGAATTATGTCTCACACGACCTACACACCCAACAATCATGGACTGCTCCTTTCTTAAAGTTACATAGAGGTCCTCCAGCTGGCTTTTCTCCTTGAAGGCCGCTCTCAGCCGTCCTGGCCGATAATCTTGCTGCCTTTTGAGCTTGAAGTGTTGAGGTCGTCACTTGAACTCGACCCATGATCTCCATACCTTGGAAATCCACATCTTACTCAAACGGAAACTGAATTGAGTTCCGTGAAGTGTGTTGGAGCCTGTGAAACATCCTCTATGCAGCTACCATGCCATATTGATTTTTATCGAGAACCCTGTTTTTGTCACTTTCTAGCTGTTGGCCTCAGGGTGAGTGTGCACCCTAGAGGGTCCCTAGCAGTGGCTGGTTCACACCACCAACTCTTTTTGGAGAGACTGAAACTGTGGAGGCAACTGGTTCCAAGGATGGCAAAAAACTGGTCAGAGATTGAGGCAATAGTTTTGGCCTGAATTGACTGGGAATGTACACTTTTTCAAGGCTCACAAGCAATGGCATTTTATAGCCACTGATCTAAGCTTTCCAGAACACCAAAGCATGCCAGATTTGAAGCTTCCACGCAGATTCTATGGCTTCTAGAGTGGCCCTTGGTAGGCTGTCCTTTTCCCACCTAGGAAGGCATCCCTTCCCTCCTCTAGAAGCTTCTGCCCCTTCCTAGATTCCTCAGCTTGCTTCTAGTAGGAGGGAAGGTATCCAGAAGACCTAGACACCTCTAGATGCCTTGTAGGACAAGTCACCCCTTCTAGAAGGTGTGCCACCTTCCTGGACCCTCACCTGGCCTTCTAGAAACTTAAAGAGAAACTCTAGAGGTTGAGCTAGCTTCCTGGCATCTATTTTCCACCTCCTTTGAGGCAGGGCAGAATTTCATCTTGTGGGACTTGAACCCGGGCCCCTGCCTCTAGAGGTGGACACCATTAACCACTAAGCCACTAAGGCTTGTCTTTTTGGTGTTCCTTTTTGGAGTCACTCCTGCCATGGTGAGTAGCATCATTCCAACACTAGCACCCTCATATCCATCATTCTCCCACTTTGCAAAAATAGAAACAATCACACCAGTCCGCACTGTCCCTTGAGCTACTGAAAGCGGTATGCTGCCAGCATCTTGGTCAGAAAGTCTGCCCGCATCATGCTTGAAGGACTTCATCTGCACCACCTGCTTTGCCACGAGCTCGCGGATGATGTTGTATCGCAGGTCAATGTACTTGGTGCGGGCGTGAAACTCTTTGTTCTTGGTCAGAGCAATGGTGCTCATGTTGTCACAGTAGATGGTGGTCACTGCGGTCTACTGCTATCTACGACTTGCTAGAAGCTCACGTAGCCACACGGCTTCCTTTGCTGCTTCACTCAGGGCGATGTACTCTGCTTCGGTAGAGGAGAGGACACCACACTCTTGTTTCTTGCTCCTCTAACTGATTGCACATCCGCCGAGCACAAATACGAACCCACTGGTTGACCTCCTTGTGTCCAATTTACCCCCCCCCCCAATCTACGTTGCTATAGCCACTGAGGATGGGGCTGTTGTTGCCCTTGAAGGTGAGGCAAAGGCTGCTGCTGCTGCTATCGAGGTAGCACAACACGCGCTTGACTGCCTCCCAGCGCGGCATGCCTGGATCCGCGCAAAACTTGCTGAGCACTCCCACTGCTTGGCTGATGTCAAGGTGCGTGCGGACTGCTGGGTACATTAGGCTTCCAAGTGCTGCTTGGTACGACATTGCTTCCATGCGGCTGCTATCTTGCATGTCGTGGGGAGTATGCGTCATGCTCAGCTTTGCTCCCACTTCTGGTGGTTTTGTGGCCTCGAGCGCTCCTACCATGTTGAAGCGCTTGACGATGTTGCTTACGCATGTGCTCTAGAAAAACTCCAAAGTCTACTACTGGTGATTGTGCTTGACCTGAAGGCCAAGGTAGAAATTGAGATCTCCCATGTCTTTCATGTCAAAACTGGCATCAAGGGACTCCTTCACATCGTCAAAAAGAGACTTGGAGTCAGATGCAATGAGCATATCATCAACATAGAGCAAGATGATGACCTGGCTTGCCTCTTGCACACGTCCATTGACTGCATGTCGGTTTTGCTGCGCACAAAACCAATGCCAGCCAGCTGCTCATCCATCTTGTGGTACCATGCTTGCGGTACTTGTTTCAGGCCGTAGAGGGCCTTCACAAGCTTGAACACCAAATCTTCCTTTCCCTCCACCACATACCCCTCCGGCTGCTCCATGTACACATCCTCCTTGAGGTCACCATTCAAAAATGCACACGTAAGATCCATTTGGTGCACCTCCCAGTCCATAGCAGTAGCAAGAGCGAGGATCGCTCGGATGGATGGAAACTTTGCAACACATGCAAATGTCTCATTGCAATCCACACCCTCAGTTTGTGCATACCTCTTTGCAACCAATTGTGCTTTGTACCTGAGCACCTTACCATCCACACCATGCTTGCGTCTAAAGATCCATCGGCACCCGATCACCCGGCTGCCACGTGGAGCTTCCTCGAGGGTCCAGGTGCAGTTGTTCATGAGCTCACCATACTCCTCGTTTGCTGCGACACGTCAATCTCCCGCCTCGGCGCTGACCATGGCTTCAGCGAATGTGGCTTGGTCATCGACGACGTGAGGAAGAGGAGCGCGAGGTCAGATGACTCCGTTGGTGGTGGAACGGTGCGCAAGTTCAGCCACTCCCCCTATTGCATCTGCTTCTTTGCGAGCCTCTCGGACCGGCGTAGCTGCTCCCCACTGTCCTTCACACCTTCGTTGATTGTGTGCAGACCGCCGTTGCAACTGCTGTTTGTTGCTTTGCTGGTCCTCATCAAATTTGGCTGCATGCTCATTCTCCTTCTCAGCTCCCTCCACCTCCTTGTCATTGCCGCTATTGCCGCCATCTTCCGTACCTTCCTCATCTGTTACCGGTTCTCCTCTCACCTCTGGTACAAGTGTGGGCGCAAGTGGAAGTGCAGACATAGGGCTCCAAGTCTAGCCCTTCACGTTCTCTTGAAAGACGACGTCACGACTGCGGATGATCTTGCAAGCAGCGAGGTTGTAGAGGCGGTATCCCATGGTGTCATAGCCGAGGAAGACAGCCTTCACTGACTTTGCATCCAGCTTGTTGCAGTTGCCGGTAGGCATGTACAAAAATGTGCCACACCTGAAGAATTTCAGGTGCATCACTGTCGGCTTGCGTCCAGTCCACACAATCTCCTGTGTTATCAGTGGCACGGCATGCAAGGGACTTTGGTTTTTCAGGTACATGGCAGTGTTGATTGCTTCTGTCCAAAATGTTGGCGGGAGCTCCGCATCTTGGAGCATGCTGCAAACATGCTCCATGAGCGTGCAGTTTGCATGCTCAGCCACGCTGTTCATCTACAGTGTTCCACGTGGGGTAACCTCATACTTTATCCCGCAACGCTTGAGGAAGTTGCGGAAATCGTTGGAGAGGTACTCTCCTCCACCGTCGGTGTGAAGCACCGTCAACTGCCTGCCACTTTCATTCTGTGCAGCAGTGATCCACACCTTAAAAGCATCAAAGCAATCATCCTTTCCAGCTAGGAAGGAAACCCATGTCTTCCTCGACTTTTCATCGATGAATGTGACAAAGTACAGCTTTCCAGACAAGGACTCAGATGGCATGGGACTGCAAAAATCAGAGTGAACAAGTGAGAGAAGCTCAGCAGCCCCCTTTCCTTCTCTAGAGAGAGGAGCATGAGCTTGCTTCCCTTCAATGCAGCTCTCACAAGCCAATGCACCAGGCTGCTTCACCCCCTTGGGCTCTAGGCCGCTGACCATCTGCTGCATGGAGATGATTGCGCCGAAGCCAAGGTAACCAAGCCGGCGGTTCCATAAGCCAATGTCGTGTTTTCCCTCCCTCGCCACCAATGCTGAGTCGACTTCCTTCTCCAATGTAGCATAGAGGCGCTAAAGGCCGTCCTCCTTGTCCACTTTTGCAAGTACACGGCTTGCACGGGCAGAGATGGTGCAACTACCATTCTCAAAGTGAACCTGCATGCCTTTGAAGGTGAGAGAAGAAACAAAGAGGAGGTTAGCTGCCAGCCCAGAAACATGGAGCACCCCCTTCACACAACGTTCCACGTGCTTGCCCTGAATGAAAGCACATAACACAATATCACACTCCCCAACAGCCACTTGCACATGATTGTCCCCCATGTACACCCAATGTGGCTCAATGGCGGTGTAGACAACGAACCACTCCCGGCGACATGTCATGTACCACGTGGCTCCCGAGTTGATGATCCAGAACAAGGCAGTGTTGTTGGAGACGTGCAGGATCTGGATGGTTTTCACAAATCCACTCTCCCAATTTGCTGCGTTTGCGGAAGCATCGGACTGTTTTCCCGCTCCCACTCCAGCCGCAAGGCCCGCATTCTTCTTTCGGCATTTGCGGGTCTAATGGCCCGGCTTCTTGCAATAGTGGAAGTTCCCATTCTTTTTCCCTCCTTCGCCGTTGGCCCTGGTTGGTGCAGCACTACTCCCATGGCCAGAGTTGGTCATGAGAGTAACGTCCAATCCGCTTCCGCCCTCCTCTCCCTTGCGCTGCTCCTCAAACAACAGGATCTCCTCCACATCGTGGAGGGAGAGCTTATCGCCATGCTGGTCTAAGGTAACAATGAGAGGAGTGTAGCTGCTAGGAAGGCCAGAGAGAATGGTTACCATGAGCACACGCTCCTTGACAGGATCATCAATTGCAGAAAGCTGGTCGCAGAGAGACTGCACCAAGTTGATGTAGTCAATCATGGATCCGGACCCATCCATCTGCAAAGTGTGAAAGCGACAATGCAGCTGCATGTTCATGAGGATTGACTTGGATACATAAGTAGAATCAAAATTCTTCTAAACCTCCTTTGGTGTGAGGATGCCACAGACGAGGAGTTGCTGCAGCTCGACGAGGTAGAGGTAGATGGTAAGAGGGAGCGGTCACGCTTCTCGCGGTGGGTACGGGCCTCACCAGGTGAGAGAGAGGATTTAGCTGGTTCCCCCTCACTCACATGGCTCCAGAGTCCCTTCTTGATCAGTACCATATTCATATTGTTGCTCTACTTAAGGAAGTTCTTGCATTCGAACTTGGCGATGTTGACACCGGCCACCATCGAAGCGGATGTCGCCATGGTAGTGTAATGTTCAGCCCTGAAACGACTCTCTCACACAACAGCATACAAGCAATGGGTCAAGGATGAGTAAAAGGCTTGTTATAGCTCTGATACCACTGATGGAAACTGGGCCAGCCCTCAGGGAGGTGATCAGGCTCACTAAGAGCCGCCTAGGCAGGACCAATTGTTTGTGAGAGGGAGTTGCATGTTTCACAGAAAGAAATTATAGAAGCAAATGTAGGTTTAAAGAGCACGCAAATGTCTTGATAAACTCTTGATTGAGAAAGTGAATTATCACAGCTTTCTAACAAGCCCTTACATGCCTCATTTGGCCAAGGGAGCATTGAGATACACTCTGTCAAAATTCACCCTCTAGCACACTCTCCTAGACTAGCGGGATGAGCGGCAGTCACCTTGTCACACAGGAGAATTATGTCTCACACGACCTGCACGGCCAACGACCATGGATTGCTCCTTCTTTGAAGTCTCCTGGAGGTGCTCCAGCTGGCTTTTCTCCTTGAAGGCTGCTCTCAGCCGTCCTGGCCAACAATCTTGCCGCCTTTTGAGCCCAAAGCGCTCAGGTCGTCACTTGAATCCGACCCATGATCCCTAAACTTTGGAAATCCATATCTCACTTAAACGGAATCCAAATTGAGTTCCACAAAGTGTGTTGAAACCTGTGAAACATCCTCTATGCAGCTGTCATGCCAGATAACTTTTATCGAGAAACCTATTTCTGTCACTTCCTGGTACCCTCATATCCATCACTCAAGACAGTAGCTTCCAAGGCCCACTCATGCTTCGACGCAAGGAGCATGTAGCCAAGGACAGATCTGGGTTGGACGATCCCCGTAGCCAAGCCCAGTGCGTCCATGCCAGTGGGGAGAACAGGCGAGTGGGCAGACTGCACCGGAGGAGGGAGTGCCAAGGTCGTGGAGTTGCTAGAGCAGTTTGGGAGGGCACTAAAGACGCCCATCCCAGACAAAGGGTGAGACAGGAGCAGGACCAGTGGGGACGTGCGGAGGCGGGTCAGACTCCCAGATAGGAGAGGCTGCATGTGAGGAGACAACTAGAGGTGTGACCGGGCTGGATGGGACATTGAGAGATGAGGCAGACTGGGCAGAGTCGGTGACCGGAGAGGACGGTACATTAGAGGAGCTAGATGATACGTCAGAGGAAGAGGATGCTGATAAGGTAGGGATAGACCCGGACGACAAGGAGTGCAACAAGGGTGAGAGCTGCAGTGCGGCAACACGGACTACCAGACCGGCAGGGCCGACTTCCCCCCTCAGCCAAGAGAGAGGGAGGAGGGAGGAGTCAGGGGACAGGCGACTCAGGTCTCGAAGGAAGACCGACTAAAAGAACAGAGCGTTGCAAGAATCAATGACACACTGAAATATAGGATCCCAAAAGCGCCAGGCTTTGGACTATGCAGAAACCCTGAGAAAGGGGCAGAGACGACCGCGAGGGGACAGTTTCCCATCATGCAGGTCCTATGGATGCCAGACAGAAGCAATACAATCCCAGACCCTAGCCAGACAAAGATAAGCTTTATGACCATGCCAACGCTCAAAGGGGGTGACGGTGTGGGGAAGGGGGCCACAGGGAACACGGTTCCAGACCCATATCATGTAGCACATCACCTCAAAGGCAAAGAGTGGTGCCAGACCGGATTAGACAGAAGCGTGCGGACACCGTTGGCAAGCGTCCGGACGCCGTCGGCATGTGTCCGGTTCCAACATTCAGAGAAACCACTTTTTTGGGGTGTGTACGGAGTGGAAGTCTCCAGACACACCCCACAAGACTCGAAGAGGTGAGCGGTGGGACCAAGGAATTCACTGCCACGGTGACTACGGAAGAAATCCAGTGACTGTTAATAGGCACGCTCAACGTGAACAAGCCATGACTCAATGACGGAACAAACATCGGTCTTTTGACGAAGAGCGAAGACCCAAAAAAAGCAAGAAAATTCATCGGTGAGGCATAAGATGTAGCGACCAACGTCACGAAGGAGGTCATGAGGCAACAAAAGCAAGAAAATACCGCATGACCCAACGAAAGCAAGAAAACTCATCGGTGAGGCACAAGATGTAGCGACCAACGTCACCAAGGAGGTCATGAGGCAACGACCCCATAATACCTCATGAACACGATCAAGGGGGTCTGAGGAGAAAGATTCAGAAGGAGGGAAAGGAGAGCAATGAATTTTCTCCTGTGCACAGTCAAGACAATCAGTAGGGCAAGGGCAAGGGAAGGTAGAGGGCGAGAGGCCAAGAGCATGCAAGAGACAAAGCATGCTATGAATAACATCGGTGTGGAAATGACCAAAGCGACAATGCAAGAGACGGAAGAGGTCAGGAGCCAGAGAGGGTGCAACGTGAGCAAGAGCGACGCCGACAGCAGGAGCAGAGGGGGCGTGCAAGGGAACACGATAGAGTTTGCCACACTTCATGCCATGGAGAACATCACGTTCAGAGGAATAAAGATAGACAGTGCCAATGCCACGACTACCAGTGAAGTCCATACCTTGATCATCCAAGGACGGCAAAGACAGTAGGCTGAGTTCTAGTGAAGACACGTACAGAACGTCAGGCTGGTACACGACACCACTGGGTCCAACAAAGCGCACGACGTTCAGACCCTGAACCGGCAGCAACTAAGCAAACCCAGTACAAAAAAACCGGACAAAACCGGCTGAGACTAACGAGACAAACGATGAACACACGGACGTCATGTGGTGGGGTGCCCTGGAGTCAAGGACCCAGAGGCCACTATACACACGCACGAGGGGTAACACAGTGGACATCGTGATAGTGTCAATGGAGGAGGCAAACGAGGCACAAAGGGAGAGACAACGAGGAAGAAAATCAGACTGCCAATGCTCAATCCACGGGACAGATGCACACAAGGCACCCAAGACGTGACCGGGAGGATCCCCACTATCAGTCTGACATGCAAGACACTCTCGCTAGTGGTGTAGGACCCTCACCTCCCTGTTGCATAAAGGCGGATAAGCTGAAGGATTGACTGATCAAGGTTGCACTCCCGATTGCCACATTCACCATCAATAGACGCTGGTGGAGCTGGAGTAGACATGCCGGTGGATGGAGGGAACCAGGGTGGAGCGGTGTAGGTAGATGACGGGGGACCAGCATACACAGGGGCACCGTAAGGAGGTGGCCAGGGATAGGGGTCAGGCGACGGTGGAGAAGGCACACCAGGGATGGCATGAGCCTGAGCTGGGAGTGGTGTGAAGGAGTGCAATGGAACATTGGAGCAGGAGGGAAAGGATGCAGAGAAGGAGCTAGAGGTACGAGCCTCGTGAGTGCGCATTGCCTGGGAAAGGTGGAGATCATCCAAAGGAGCTAGGCAAGTACGAACAGAATGCTTAATAGAGCCAAAATTCCAACACACGACTGCGCCTAGAACACCCAAAGAAGTATCAGCACCCTTGTCATTGCCCTTGCCATTCCCACGACCCTGGGAAGCGAGGGCAGAGGTAGTAGAGGATGAGGTAGAAGAGGTGGACGTAGAGGAAGATACAACAGAGGAGCAAGGTGTAGCAGCAGTGGTGAGCACAACAACACTTGTGACAACAGAGTGATGCAGATGTTTGTTTTGAAGACTAGTCCACCAAGCAGGAAGGCGCTCGGACGTGAAGTCCTAGAGGGCGCCAACCCTTGGCGGCAACATGGGCGGGACCGGCTGCAAGGCGAGGCGCTGTAGCTCATTAGTGCTGATTTCGCGAAGGAGTTCGGACAGTTCAGGATTGCGGCTATTGGCCATGGTCAAAACGACAGAGAGCTGGTTAGGTGCTACGTCGCCAAGCTCACGAAGGAGCTTGAGACCCCAAGCCCAATAGGCATCAGTGGTTTCATCAACACGCATGAGGACCGTGTTGAACTGGACCGTAAGCACGCTCTGAGCGACTTGGCCGGTAATAGTGGTACGACGACGCAACATGGCATATGCGCCAATGGGGTCAGCAAGGCACTAGGCAACAAGGTCAGCATTGAAGGTGCCAATATCATCAATTAGCAATCTAGGAGCAGCAGCAATGAGAGCGCGCACAGCGCGGGCGGACTCAACAGCAAGTGGAGTAAAGGGAGAAATAGCGGGGGAGTAGTACTCCCACAACTGCTCTCCTTGAGCCCAGGCACTTAAGTGCACCTCCCAGGAGGAGAAGGCAAGCCCAGAGGTACGCGCAGGCAATTGAGACAAGAAATCATGCTGGCGAGGCACAGGAAGAGGGGAAGTAGTAGCGGTGGTGCCAGTGTTCACAACAGCAGAAGTGCTAGAAGTAGAAGGAGTAGCCGCAAGAAGAATGGGGTTGGACCTATAAGGGGGAACATCAAACGCAGCGGGGAGGCGGCAACGTACCATAACAGCTACTTCATCAACAAAAGCAGCACGGTTGTCCTCAGCAAGCTTAAGACGGTCCTCAGCCTCCTACTGAGCCTCACAAGTGAGGGCCAGCTGGCGCTGAAGACCTGTAATGACTGACTCGTCGTCACTGGGCATGGTGACGATGTGCGGGCTCTACGGGTCAGATTTCGACAGAGTTTTCCTAGCCCCAGTGTGCGTGGGAAAAATGGGGTTGCCTGAGGCAAAGAGTCAGGATGGTGTAGGACAGCCCACCCCAAGTAAGACAGGACAAGCCATCGCACAGAAGGCAAGAGAAGGATGCAAGTAGGTACATCACGCAGCAAGGGAAGTCAAGAAGACGGGCTGCATAGAAAGGCAAGGAGAGGCAGAATTGCAGCTGTTGCGGCAGCAGATAAGATAGAGACAGTGGAGGCAATGGGCACCACCAGAGAAAAAACTCCAGTGGCGCAGGCGGCATCGAGGGTGGTGAAGACGGCTGGGATGGAGACATTCGCTGTGACAAAGCTGGTGGCAACTAATAGAGCAGATGCTGATGCGGTGACTACGGCTCTTGTAGAGCTATGGATAGAGGCTATAGATGCTGATGTCGCTAAGGCAGCTGATTTTGTGGTAGAAGCAATGGCAGATGCTACAGCAGAAACCGCTTTGCCCATGTTAGCAGCTGCTACAGCGATGGGACCAGCAAAAACCGCTGCCTCTGTGTATGCTACAATAGCCCGTCCGCCCGAGGTCGAGACAATTGTACGTGACGCTCTAGCAGCTGCGGCAAATGTGGCTACGGCTGCTGCAGCTGTGTCAGTGAGAGCAAACGTCGTGCGGGTGAGAGTACTCACAAGACGTACGATGTCCTACGTGAGTGATGTGTACAGCTGAGCTGCAGCAATCTCTGAAGTGTCCTATGGCGGTGGACCCCCGTCCAGGAGAGAGGTGGGGATGCGCTTACCGGATGATGGTGTGATGCCTGTGCGGATGTGGAGACGGCCGGCTCGGACGCCCGGTCGCCACTCATTTCTCTACGATGATGCGCGTGGCGCTGTGGCAGCCTCCCCTCGTTTCTTGTTCACCAGGAGGAAGCACGTTTGGGATGCCTATTTGGGCCAGCGTGACAAACGAGACACCACAAAGAGCTGCGCGCAACACGTTCCTGCGACGGCTGCCTCTGTGCCTGCTGTGATTGGTGTTGACGTGCTACTACGAGAAGGTGTGCTGCTTCTGTTGAGTGTGCACTGACTAGACCCGTTGCAGATGTGGTTATCTTAGTAGGCCCTGCGGCTGCTGTTGTTGCAGTGAAATTTGGAGGCACTTGCAGCAATGCGTGCCCAAGTGCGTACAGGTGTGGCTTCAAGCCGTGCTTGAACCACAAATTGCGACTGCTACAGCTGAGAATGGTGCTGTGACTGCTGTTGTTGCTCAAGGTGCGGCTGCTGCGGATGCTTTGGCTGAAAAAGGTGTGGTAGAGAATGGTGCTACTGCGGCTGTTCAGAATGCAGCTGCTATGGGTGCGGTAGCTACTCATAATGTGGCTGCTGATAGGCCAGGGTAGAGGCCAGTGATTCTAGCTGCTTTGGCTATGACGGCCGTGCCTGTTGCGGGTGCAAAACTGCACCGACCTACGCACCTAGGCAGGCGAGTGCAGCTGTTCAAACTGCGGCTGCTGTGGGTGTAGCCAAAGCTGCTGCTGCGGGTACCTGGAAGCGCAAGCACCTGCACGTGTGCTTGCGGATGCTGCTGCTTAGGCTACTGTAGTGGATGCAGCAGCTGCACATCTGCAGATGGGGGTTGTCCCACGGGAGTGAACGAGAAGCACTCTCACGTGGATCCTCACGTAGTGCCTAATGCTGCCTGCCACAAGGTGGGGCAGACAGTGCACTGTGGTGGGGACTGGAAGAGATCTGACGGGCAGAAGCAAGAGCAGGAGCGGTGACAAAAGCAGAGGTGGCGACAAAGAACGGTCGCAAAACAGGATCCCGTGGTCAACTCATGCGAGCGCCATGCACTTTCTTACCACAACTCTAGTGCCAGTAAGGAGAACATAATAGCGTGTGGGAGAAAGGTTGTGACTGCAGGTGGTGCTTAAGGCAAGGCAAGAGCAACACCATAGACGTGTGTCTTGAAAGCACATGTCTGAAGAGCAAAGTCATGAGTAAGAAAGTCGAGAGCTCAGTCACGCGATACAGAGTGGTTGGGTGCAGCAAGCAGCCAACGGGGTGACGAGCGGGCTGATGGCGAGCCCATCCTCACTCGCACCCACACCTAACGAGGTCTAAACCTGGACCTCAACTACGCAATATCCTGCACGCATGCAACCTGTCAAACTCGGGAGATCAACCCGGACATAAATCCCAGTCACACTAGGAATCCTAGTGACAACGATTGATCAGGATCTGAAGGCCCGTGCTAGAGATCACTCTGATGCAAACCCTGTGAGTGTGGCTCTGGATGGTTTCCTTGTAAAAAATCACAATCCGGCACCACGTGAGCGGTGACGTCAGCGCCAGTGTCACTCCATCATCAATAACATGCGTCACTTTGGTGAGTGTGCAGCGGGGCCAAATGTCAAACGCATCTGTGGGACACAAACAAACAACGTGTAAGCTAGAAGGTACAAATGACACTGATTACATCTTGAGGCTTTATTAAATGTGTACTGTGAATGTGGATTGAAAATCTGGAGGAGAACCATTCAAGATTGGACCAAGAGCAGGTCTCAATCCATCACAAAATGAAGGAGGCCAAAGGGTGGACCGGTGAAGGGGGAAACAAGTCACAGGAAATCATCCCTAAGGTCCAAGGTTTGACCCCGTGAAGGTACAACAAGGGGCACCTTTAGGAACGATTTGTCAATGTATCTAGGATCATTGAGGACCAAGAGTGATTCAAAGTTATGTCCCGACATGTTGCCACATGGAATCTTACGTTCACCAAACCTCATTATGGAGTTATACCTAATACATGTTACGTACTAGACGTACACAAGTCCCTAATCTTTCTGAGTTGGCATTTTTGTCATTACACAGATAGCCCACTGCAAATCGAGACCTCAATCTTTACTTCAACGGTCAAGGGCAATTCAGCCAACTGCCCTCGCCCTTCGACAAACCTTCTCGCATCTTCTGACAACTTTTACCACTTTTGAGAATCTATGACAGAAGTTTCACAACCTTTCGGTCGACTTCTCAACACATGGAGAAATACATAGATTTACAAAGATGCACATTGAATCTTTGCCGTCAATCCTCAAAGCCCCCCGATTTCCTTGCGGAGCTTCTTGAATCTGACCACTCACGACACGACTCCACACACGTCGCTTGATGATCGACCCAATGACTCCAACTATGCCTCATTCGTAACTCAACACTTGAATATATGTGTTCGATCATTTTGAAAGTTGTTATCAAATTACAGTTATTGCTTATCATACATTTCTCAAGTATCCCAAATTCTTAATCGTGTTTAGTCCCGCGATTCTACCTGTTTTCCATGTATGCTCTGTTTGGCATAACACTTGGTATCAAAGAGCATCGGTATTGGAGAGGCATCCGACTACTTGACCCATCTAGAGGACTACCTCACACAAGCCGTAAGCGCATATTGCACGTTAAGACTTTGCAGAATTTATGACTAAGACGTGAAGAAAGCGAGCACACCCGACAAACAACAACCGGTCTTTGGCGACGACTTCGGCGATGGAGGAGCAGATTGTGCCTGTGCACGCAAATCCTGAAATGGCGGTACATGCTAGCGTAGCAGGCTATGCGGCAGCCTGATCCACCCCTACGGCTGCGACGACCAACCCTATCGTGGATCCAGTGGCGGTAAACCAGCCGCCCCTACCGATAGCCTGGACGACGAGAGAAGGAACGACACGTGGCATCGGATGACATGCGTGGATTAACGAGGTGTCAACCGGCCTGAGGCAAACGGACTAGAAAACAGGGCCGACACAATAGCACCTGCCGTCCGCTCCTAGAATTTCAGCTAGGAGAAGATATCACCCTCCGGATCACGGTTCCACACTGAGCAGTTCCTAGGCAATCACTTGCTAGCAACTGTGTCCACTTAACACTTGGTCACTTTCGCGCGAGGTGCTAGTCAATGACTAACTCCTAGGGCTTAGACTAACCAGTGTCCTCTTTATACTGTTCCTTAGTTGGAAAACTCTGTGCGGAGCATCTAAGGCCAGATTGTGTAACTAGAATGAGGAATGAGCCTGGTACATATAGTCCTAGGCCTGGCTTCTACGGTGTGTGGGTAGTGGCACTTTTGGGGTGGTCACTCCACACCACCTCACCAGTCCGCCAATTGGCGCATCCACGACTGCCAAGTGGCGCACTCTCCTCATGCACATAGAAATGTACAAGAAGCTTCCCCTGTGCTGGAAGGTCAAAAACCTCCTGCGCACATCAAGGCTCGATCGCAGGACCTGTTGTCCCTAAGTCCAACATGCTATCCGTTGCGCTACACTTCTGGTGTCT
>SZWC01001730.1:186518-232252 GCA_023375785.1 Penium margaritaceum | reverse complement strand
AGCTTCCCCTGTGCTGGAAGGTCAAAAACCTCCTGCGCACATCAAGGCTCGATCGCAGGACCTGTTGTCCCTAAGTCCAACATGCTATCCGTTGCGCTACACTTCTGGTGTCTTGCTTGGACTTGCACCACAAACAAGGTTTGGGGGACTTACTCCAAGGGAGCAGTGCATGCCCAACCTCTTCGTCAAGCCATAGCAGTGGCCATGGGGCAGAGAAGAACAACAATCTCTCCCTTACACCTTAGGCCACCTGCCGTGGTAGTTTTCTTCTGCATGAACCTGAAGGTCTAGGTTGTGTTTGTGCATGTCAATTTTCTTAGTCTTTAGTTCTCATCTCTTGCATCCACCATGCCGACTCCTCGAGCACCTGCAACATGCAAGTCGCCGTCTAGCGGCTTTGTCAAGAAGTCCTCAAGCATTTTCTTGGTTGTGACGTGCTCCAGTTCCACAGCACCCTTGGCGACAAGGTCACGTGAGTAGTGGTACCGAATATCGATGTGCTTTGTACGCCGGGAGATCATGTCGTCCTCTGCCATAGCGATGGCACTTTGGTTGTTGATGCGGATGACGGTTGCTTCCTTTTGTGGTGCCTTGATCTCATCAAGCAAACTGCGAAGCCACAGTGTTTCCTTTCACACTTTGGAGAGTGCAATGTTCTCCGCCTCAGTAGTAGAAAGCAAGACGCAATCCTGCTTCCTGCTTGCCCACAAGACCGCACCACCGTTGAGAAGACAGACAAACCCTAAGGTGGAGTTCCTGTCATCAATCCGTCCTCCCCAGTCCGCGTTAGTGTAGCATGTCAGTCGCAGCAAGTCTGATCCTTCTAGACCTCCAAACCGAAGTCTGACATGCCGAGTCTTTTTGAGGTAGCAAAAAATCCACTTCACTACTTGCCAATGTTCTGGCCCAGGGTTGGCTACAAACCTGCTCACCTGACCCACTGCATAAGCAATGTCAGGTTGCGTTCCCACCATCGCATACGTGAGGCTCCCAACGGCGGAATGGTACGGAATGTTTTGCATCTCCCGCCGGTCTGCCTCGTTGCTTGGTGACATGGAGGAGGAGAGCTTGCAGTCGGAGGGCATGGGGGTGCTGACGGGCTTGGAGTCCTCCATGTTGTAGCACTTCAAGACGTCCATGATGTACTCGGTCTGGTTGAGCTCGATGGTGCCTGCTTTGCGGTTGCGGTGAACAGCAATCCCGAGGTAGTACTTGAGAAGTCCCATGTCCTTCATCTTAAATCTGCAGGCCAAATTTTTCTTGAGGTCCGTGAGGGCCTCCTGTGAGGAAGAACACATGATAAGATCATCCACGTACGACGCCACAAGTAGCAAGCCACGTTCGTCCTCCCGCACATAGCCGCTGGGGTCATTCTTGCAATGTGCGAAGGAGATCTCAGCCATGGAGCTGTCCATCTCCTTGTACCAGATCCGTGGGGCCTGTTTCAGCCCGTACAACGCCTTCACCAGCTTGCACACCTTACCCTTGGATGCTTTGACACCTTCCGATACCTCCATTAGCACCTCCTTGTCGAGCTTCCCATAAAGGAAGTCTTCACATCCATCTGGTGGATCTCAAGGTCTTTTGCGGCAGCGACAGCAAGCAGAGACCTGATGGAGGCAAACGTGACGACCGGTGCAAAGGTCTCATCGTATTCAGACCTTGCGCGCTGTGAGAATCCTTTCACCATGACCCTTGCCTTGTATTTGTCGATGCTATCATCTTGCTTCCGCTTCAACCTGAGCACCCACTTTGAGCCCACCACGTGAGCGTTAGCGGGTCTGTCCACCAGCACCCATGTGCCATTTTCTTCGATGGACGCGAGCTCGCTGTCCACCGCCTCCTTCCACTTGGCCGCATCGGTCCTTGCCAGTGCCTCAGCCACAGTGAGCGGCTCTCCCTGAGCCAAACAGGACTAGCTCAGTCCAGTCCAGCTTCCGGTGTCAGCGTCGTACTTTGGAGTTTGTTTTTGTTGTCATGTACTCCGACGTTGCATTGCTGGCGGATCTTTGCAATGCTGTTGCTCCTGTGCTGTTGGCTGCCCTGGAGTTAATTTTTCCTCTTTTGAAGAGCCACTGGCCTCCGAGCTGGTCTCAAAGGCCTTGGACGTCTCCAACTCTGTGTCGGAGCTCGCCGCTGCGTCAGCCTGCGTAGCCGCTCCCCCTACCACACCACTCTTCTTCATGGCCTGCCGCACTGGCACCATTTGCCAGTTTTCAGGAGCTTGATCTCCTGACTCTAGCAGCACCAACCACTCTCCCTGTTTTGGAGCTTCCGTGGGATCAAGCATCTCTTCCTTGCCTGGTTTCCTTTCGTCAAAGGTTACGTCCCGGCTGGTGATGAGTCTTCTTCCTGCCAGGTCCCACAAGCGGTACGTCTTGTGGGCCGTCTTATAGCCCACCATAACGCACTTTTGCACTCTTGCATCCAGCTTACCGGCACCCTCACCCGCCTAGACCTTTGCCCATGCGATGCAGCCAAAGACTTTCAGGTGTGATGCGTCCGGCTTCTTCCCTGACCAAACTTCTTGTGGCGTCATCTGTTGCTTGCCCTTTTTCTTTTCGCGCCTGCCCAGGGCAGCCACAGGAGTCAGGTTGACGAGATAGCATGCCGTTCTTGTCGCTTCCGCCTAGAACCACGGTGGAAGCTTTGCATCAAAGAGCATGCTATGCACCATGCCGAGGATGGTCTGATTCATCCATTCGGCAACACCATTGCTCTGTGGTGTGTAAGCCGTTGTGGGCTGGTGGTTGATCCCATGTTGCCGCAACCAGCCCTTGCATGCCTCATACTCTGCGCCGTTGTCGTTCCGCATTGCTTTGACTTTCTTTCTGGTCTGCCGCTCCACCATGGCGACAAAATCCTGCAACTTTTCTCTGACCTCTCCCTTTGTTTTGAGGAAGAAGATCCACACTTTGCGGCTGTGGTCGTTGATGAAGGTCAGGAAATGCTTGCTACCACCATTTGATGCCGTGCGAAAGGGTCCACACACGTCGATGTGAATCAGGTGAAGTGCTGATTCTGCTTGGCGACCGTTGCACTCAAAGCGCGTTCGCTTGGTCTTGCCTTGGAGGCAAGGTTCACACAGGCTGCCACACCCAACCGCATCCTTCTTGCAACCATCCATGCCGCGGACTAGCTGTTGTTGCTGGATGACTTGGAGCATGCTGTTTGCAATATGCCCAAAGCGTCTATGCCACAGATTGGCGTCTTTGTCCTTTGCGGCAGAGGGTGCTTTTTCAGTTTTCGTTGGTGTGCTCTCTTGCGGTGGTGCCAAGACCACTGCCTCCGCTGCACCCGCATGACCCTCGTCTTCCGAGCTCTTTGTTGCTATTGTCTGCAATAGCAATAGAGCCCGTCAATCCGTGGAACCTGTGCCACAAGATCTTTGTTTTCATAGAGGACCTTGATGTCCTCGTTCCTGGTGATGACCGCCTTCTTCTGTGTGAACACCACCGTTACGTCGTTGTCTGTTGTTTTTGACACGGACAGGAGGTTTGCCGCGAACAAGGGCATGTAGACCACGTCACGTAGCCGTAGATCCTTCTCCACACCATTGAGGCTGATGCTCACCAGCTTGTCTCCTACGCCCTTTGCATTCACAACGCTACCTTTTGCGCATCTGAACCGCCAATCGGAGGGGCCGACAGAGACAAATCCGACCTGGTCATTGCTAGAGTGATGATCAGTGCCGGAGTCAAGCCCAAAAGCTCCTGGCTTGAGCAGCGCCGCTCCTTTTTCTGGAGGCGTGCTCTGTGCCACATGTTGGTGGCTTCTTTGCCACCCTTTTTGTTGCCATTCTTCCCACCACTTCCGCCTTCTTCCTTCTTTGGCGACCTGCACTCTCTTGCCCAGTGCCCAGGTTTGCCGCAGTTGTGGCAGTTACCCTGTCGCTTGGGAGCCTTGCCACCATTGTTGCCTCCGCCAGCACCGCTTCCGCTGCCGCCTTTCTGACCAGAGGCTGACGCTTTGCTCCTGCGGCCACCATAGCGTGCGGCATAGGCTGAGAAGTTAGCCTCACTTCCGCTGTGGCGCATGGCCTCGTTTCGTACGTACTCAGACACTGTCGTGTACGTCAGGTCATCCTCCTTCCAGCCGTCCATGACGGTAATCATTGGGCTCCAGCTCTCCGGTAGCACCATGAGGAGGATCATGGCTTGCATGTTCTTGTCAAGGTCCCAGTTCATCTAGCGAGCCTCGCCAAGGAGTCCTTCAAACTCCTGTAGGAAATCGGGGATCGATTCGCCCTCATTCACCTGCATTCTGATCAGCCGTTGTAGGATGAATAATCTGTTCATGAGGGAGGTGGATTGGTGCACGCGCTTGAGCTTGTCGTAAGCTTCGGAAGCGTGCGTGTACCCGGCAATGATGGGAACATACTTCTTAGAAATCGCATTGAGGAATGACATGACAATATCATTCCGTTCCATCCATGCCTCGTGCTTGGGTGAGCCCACCGCAGGAACCTGCTCCTCTCCCTTCAAAAGCTTCATGAGGCCGCGCACTTTCATTGCCAGCTCGAACTGCCATGTTTAAAGGGGGAAGTCAGTCCCCTCGAACATGGGGATTCCTCCCAAGGGTCCAAGACCTTGCGGCAATGACGTAGCACTCACATTTGCTCCAGTGGTCTGCCCTGTGGTAGCCACTGTTGAGTTTGAGGACTGCCCCGTGGCAGCCCCCACTCCTCTCGATGGGTCAACCATTTTTGTTGCCCTTGTCTTCTTCCCACGTCTCTACTGCATTGAGGCCGATGCAGGCTGATGTTAGCTGATGTTTGCTACTGGTTTTAGGATGCAGATCCGTTGCTTACCCCTCTAGACGATGTTCATTTGAAGACAGAGAGTATATCTACACCANTGCTCCTCTCCCTTCAAAAGCTTGATGAGGCCGCGCACTTTCATTGCCAGCTCGAACTGCCATGTTTAAAGGGGGAAGTCAGTCCCCTCGAACATGGGGATTCCTCCCAAGGGTCCAAGACCTTGCGGCAATGACGTAGCACTCACATTTGCTCCAGTGGTCTGCCCTGTGGTAGCCACTGTTGAGTTTGAGGACTGCCCCGTGGCAGCCCCCACTCCTCTCGATGGGTCAACCATTTTTGTTGCCCTTGTCTTCTTCCCACGTCTCTGCTGCATTGAGGCCGATGTAGGCTGATGTTAGCTGATGTCTGCTACCGGTTTTAGGATGCAGATCCGTTGCCTACCCCTCCAGACGATGTTTATTTGCAGACAGAGAGTATGTCTACACGAACACACCCAGGGTCTTGCCACCAAGGGCAGAGCTTGTCCTGGTTGGGACAAAAGGGTCGTGCCTCCAAGGGCAGAGCTTGTCCTTGGTCCCTGTGTGCTGAATGTAGACCAAGCCGTTGGAGCTGATGAAGCTGATGGAGCTGATGGAGCTGATGGAGCCGGCGTGTGCACCTAGAGAGAGCGTACCAGAGTTGAGCAAAGCGTGCCTTACAACTGGTCAGTGTGGGCCCATAACCCTTTGTCAACCGGCCTGAGGCAAACGGACTAGAAAACAGGGCCAACACAATAGCACCTGTCGTCCGCGTCTAGCATTTCAGCTAGGAGAAGATATCACCCTCAGGATCACGGTTCCACACTGAGCAGTTCCCAGGCAATCAATTGTTAGCAACTGTGTCCACTTAACACTTCGTCACTTTCGCGCGAGGTGCTAGTCAAAGACTAACACCTGAAGCTTAGACCAAACATTGTCTTCTTTATACTGTTCCTTAGTTGGACAACTCTGTGAGGAGCATCTAATGCCAGATTGTGTAATTAGAATGAGGGATTAGCCTGGTACATACAGTCCTAGGCCTAGCTTCTAAGGTGTGTGGGTAGTGGAACTTTTGGGGTGGTCACTCCACACCACCTCACCAGTATGCCAATTGGCGCATCCACTGACCGCCAAGTGGCGCACTCTCCTCATGCATAGAGAAATGTACAAGAAACTTCCCCTGTGCTGGAAGGTCAAAAACCTCCTGCGCACATCAAGGCTTGACCAGAGGACCTGTTGTCCCTAAGTCCAACATGCTATCCGTTGCGCTACACTTCTGGTGTCTCGCTTGGACTTGCACTCTGAACAATGTTTAGGGGACTTACTGCAAGGGAGCAGTGCATGCCCAACCTATCCGACAAGCCATAGCAGTGGCCATGGGGCATAGAAGAACAACACGAGGAACTCGCAAACCGTATCTCCGCTCTCAAAGGGATCAACAGCCATCTGCTCCAATAACTGAACTTTGCAATGCAGGCTCTTCGCAACTCTAGTGCACTTAAAACGGTGCTCGTCAAGAGAAATACCCAACTCTCAAGCGAATCCAAGATTCGGCCGACCCCCCTGTGAACCGTTCGATCCTGCAAATTCCAATGGACCAACAGTTTGGATATGGCTGATGAGTATGGAGGTGTACTTTACTGCTCCTGGGGTCAACGATGATTACAAGAAGATTGACCTCGCGGCCATGTTGGTGTGATGAGGTACCTGTTGAGTATGGAGTGCTTTTGCGTGGCACAACACTAAGTTGGTGGTCTGATCTAAAGGCCATCCAACGGTAGCAGGAGACCAGGAGGGCCTCATCAACGGCCAATGGCACCCGTCTCATAGCGATGTCTGTGGGCGTTCTACCCTTGGAGCAGATCAACCTGCAATGGCAAGACGAGCTGATGCTACCAACCGACTGGAACGAGTTTTTGCATGCAATACTCGCACAATTTGGACGACTGAATGAGAAGTCCGATGCTCGGTACAAGCTCTAGCGTCCCCATCAACAGTCCAGCATGGCAGAATACACGCAAAGATTCCACGAGATCATCACTGGTGTAGACATCACCCCCGATGAACTCTGTTTTCACTACAGCAACGGCCTCAAACAAGGCATCCGATGAGAAATTGCCATCTTTGGCATTCAAAATGACTTGCGACGGATGATTGCGGGAGCAAAAAGGATCGCCAATGCTGAGCACACTGCTCGGATCTAGGAATCCTACGGCTGGCAACCTTCCACCCATAAATATGGTGGAAATGGAAAAAGCCAGTCAGGGGACTCCTCGACTCCAATGGAAGTGGACGCTGTCGACTAGAGAGATATGCAAACCTGCTACAACTGGGGAAACGTTTGACACATCGCCCACAATTGTCGGAGCTCGCAGCAGGCCAAAAAGAGGGGTTAGTCCCAGAAAAATGAGTCAGGAAATGGCAAAGGACTGAAGTGAAAGGCACAACTCTTGTCCACGCAGAACAATCTGCGCCAAACGATTGTCCATCTTAACGGCCAAAATTTTCGCAGAGGGGTTATGAGATCGCGAAGTTTGACGAGGGGTACGAGGACGACCAAACGGCGATACTGCTAAGAGTCCAAACTTGAGGATCCAAAATTTGTAGAAGAGTAACAGCACAGTTTTGTAAGCAACGACATGGTTTGCAAACTTGGTTTGCAAACCAAACCAAGGGTGTTTGAGAGAAAAAATGTCAATGGGAGATTGCAAAAATAGAGACTCTGAGAATCACTACAAGTGCAAGTGGGAGACCTACTTGACGGAACGGTCTAGAGGTCCTGTCCAATCTTGGACAAGATTTCCTATACCAACATAATCCGTAGGTTGACTGGAACAGCGGTGACGTCTATGTTGAAATCAATGGCGTCAAATGACAACTTCCACACGTGGGACAGGAGATGACAATGGAAGTAGCAGAGGTGGAAGCAGCAGAGATGGAAGCAGCAGAGGAAGTTGTTGTAGCTGAAAAGTGACAACGTATGTAATTTATACCACTCAACGTGGCCAAGAAATGAATACAATGAGGAGCTCGTGCATGGCTCATACATCTCAAGTCAATGGAGGAAGCGGAACTATCGGTAGCTAACTCATCGGCCTCATCAGCCTCATCAGGCTCATTGGCCTCATCGACATCAACAAAGTTCGCGATGGTACCCAAAAGATTTTGCACCATTCATCCAAGAGTTTGCAAACATCTTCTCCAACAAAATTCCAAAAACCGTGCCACCTCAACAGGACATTAACCATCACATTGAGCTGAAATTTGGCAATCAATCCACAGTTTGAGGGGCCTATCAAATGAGCGTTCACGAACTGACCGAGTTGTAAAATAGCTCGACAAGATGCTCGGTCAGGGGTTCATCCGCCCATCTACGTCACCATACGCCGCACCAGTATTGTTTGTAAGAAATGAAATCGGCAAAATGCAGATGTGCATGGAATACCAGGCGTTGAACGATGCTACCATCAATAATCGCTTTCCTCTTCCCCGAGCTGACAAATGTTGTGACCAACTTTGCGGGGCTCAAGTTTTCACAAACATTGACCTACACAGCGGCTATCACAAGATTCGCATGGCAGACACCGACATGAAGAAGACGGTGTTCCGAACTCTGTACGGGAATTTGGATTTCACAGTAATGCCGTCTGGACTTACAAATGTCCCAATGATGGCGGTGATGAACAATTTTTTCTATCCATACCTCTACCTTCTTTCTGTGGTATACCTCAACAACATCCTCTTGTACAGCCGCACCCCGGAGTAACACAAGGAACATCTCTGAAAAGTTCTCAAAGTTTTACAAAGAGAGAAGTTTGTTTGGAAAAAATCTTGAAGTGTGACTTCGGTCGTCGTTTGATCGAGTTTTTGGATCACATCATCAACGACGGTTGGATGACCATGGATCCGAAAAAGTGGCAGCAGTCACTGATTGGCCGACACCGACCAATGTTCGAGATGTTCTATTTTTTCTCAGCTTCTGCATTTGCTGCTGGCGCTTTGTATGGGAATACATCCAAGTTTCAGCGCCTCTCTTCAACCTCACCTGAAAATAAAATGAGTGGCGGTGGGGAGACACCAAACAAGAAGCATTCACAGCTTTGCAGAACGCTCTGATCTTGGTGCCAGCCTTACAATTAGCCGATCTAACGGCCAACTTCATGACTCCGTACGCCTCAGATTGAGCCATCGGCACTGTCGTCTTACAAGATCATGGCAACGGAGAGCAACCGGTCACACTCATGTCAAGAAAGCTGCACAAACCGGAACTCAACTACGCCGTACATGAGCAGGAGATGCTAGCGGTTGTACGTGCATTTAAGACATGGTGGTGGTATGTTGAATGCTGCCAATGCATTGTACACATTGGCCATCATGCGTTGAAATAGTTGAAGACAAAGCCAAACCTCAATCAACATCAAACCCGGTGGATGAAGCTCCTTGAATCCGGATTCAACTACAATATCGAATACCGGCCGCGCAAAAGCAACCCAGCAGACACGCTAAGCCAAAGATCAGATCTGATGGCTGAGGCAGCAACACTACAGCTGCAACGAGATCCGTATCTCAAGCAGTTGTTCACACGAGACTACGACCAGCATGGCGGATACGACAAGGCAAAACTCTGGTATGACGCACCTTATTGGCGGTGTCGATTCACGCGCCAGGTGGGCGTTCCCCCGAGCTATGAACTCCACCGCATACTGTTCAAAGAGTGCCATGACACTAGTCCAAGTGGACATTTTGGAGAAGACAAGATGCTCAAGAACCCGGCAAAACACTATTGGTGGGAGAAGATGCAATCTAATGTGGCCAACTTCTTTGAATCCTGTGACACTTGTCTACGACAAACATCTTGTCGCACACGTCACCTGGACCTCTGCAACTGCTCCCCATTCCAACAGAACCGTGGACTGACATCTCCATGGACTTCGTCACAGGACAACCAGTCACACGCGAGGGATATGGCGCAATCCTTTTGGTTGCAGACAGGATTTCCAAAATGTCTCACTTTATTCTGACCATGACCACCGCTACCGCTGAGGGAACAATGGGAATACTTTTAAACAACATCGTATGGCTACACAGTGTGCTGAGGACGATCACCAGCGACAGAGACGGTCAGTTTACCAGCCATTTCTGGCACAAACTGATGACTCGCTACGACAGTCGGATCCAAAACTTTAACGGCGTTCCACCCTCAAACCGATGGCCAAACCAAGCGGACCAATCAGACGCTCGAACAACTTCTCCGAATATTCTGAAAATTTCATGGGACGGATTGGGCCCAAAAACTCTTGACCGCCAAAATCGCATACAATTTGGTGATCTCCACCGCAACAGATGAATCTCTCTGTGAAGTGGTGTCTGACAAACTTCCTACAGCACCAACAGGACTACACAGTCAGAGCAACATTCCCGCAGTTGATGTCCAATGCCTTGACTTCTCCACCATCTGAGATGAAACACGGAAGAAACTCGTGAAGACACAAGTGACAATGAAATGAGGAACCGGCCTACATCGCAACAATGATGCTTTCGCCGCTGGCGACAAAGTTCTTCTCAGTTTGGCCAACATCAAGCTTCATGAGGCAACTTTACATAGCTCAAATCTAATGGTTGGGACCATTTGAGATCGCATACAAACTCCTGTGGTTGCACGACTCAATCTCCCCAACACTATGCAAGTTCATCCAATGTTCCATATCAGCAGACTCAAGCACTACCAAGACCCCAGAGAGAGCTTCCTCAACAGGGATGTGCCTCACCCTCCTCTTGTACAAGTGAACGAGGACACCGAGTACATCATGGAGGACATTCTTGGCCATGAACGACGTGGAAAGATAACAACATATCTCGTCAAGTGGCATGGCTATGATGCCACTCATAACACCTGGGAACCCTACGACAACCTCCGAGTGTTGATCACCTAATCAACCAATATTGCCGCCGTTATCGAGCCACATGTCTACACGCGCCGGGACGTTGTAGCTAAAAGGGGCGGAAGTGTTACGCACCAGACGTACACGAGTCCCTAATATTTCCAATTGGGCATTTCTGTCATTACACAAAGAGCCCAACATGAGTTGAGACCTCGATTTTTACTCCGTTAGTCAAGGAAAATTCGGCCAACTGCCCTTGCCCTCCGACAAACCTTCTTGCATCTTTTGACAAATTTGACCACTTTTGAAAATCTACGACAGAAGTGTCACTGCCTTCCAGTCGACTTCTCAACGCATTGAGACATATCTAGATTTATAGAGATTCATCTTGTATGGTTGCCATCGATCCTCGAAGCCCCTCCAATTTCTTAGCGAAGCTTTTTGAATACGACCACTCATGACGTGATTCCACACGCGTCGTTCGACAATCGACCCAACGACTCTGACTATGCTTCATTTGTAACTCGACACTTGAATGCACATGTTCAATCATTTTGACACTTGTCATCGAAGTACAGTTACTGCTAATGATAAACTGCTCAAGTGTCCCAAATTCTTAATCGTGTTCTGCCTTGCAACTTCTACCTGTTCACCATCTACGGTCCGTTCGACATAACAATACAGGAGCCTATAACTCATGTTGCATAAAATGAAATCTTTAACTCATTCACTCCTAGATTTTTTTTTCCCCGTGTGTGTGTGTATGTGTGTGTGTGTGTGTGTGTGTGTGTGTGTGTGTGTGTGTATGTGTGTGTGTAAACATATTGTTGTGTGACCCTAGCCGGCACGTGTGCGATACACACAATAACATAGCTGGTATTCACGGATGAGGTAGACAACCGGAGTAATACCGGGGGTAGGTAGGCGGGCACAGCTAGCTGCCAAATGGCAGGAGGGTTGGAGTTGACTCGACCAACCGTTGGTTGGTTGGGTTGGATCCCGCAACAGGCTTGATGTCCCTAAGTTTGTGTGGAATGTGAAAACTTGGGGATGTTTGCTGGTTGGGGGTCTGACTCCACCAACAAGCGGTTCGTTCTTTCAGAACCCCCCAGAGCTTTGGCAAGTCCAAGTTTGCATGTTGAATGCAATCCTTGGGACTTGCGCAGTTGGATGTCCCCAAATTCACGTTGGAATAATTCAGTGGAGGAGGTGAACCAATTTTCTCTCCTCCAGGGGCAAGTAGTCAACCAACCAAGGCATGAGGCAATCACTTCATCAATACAAACTGGCCAAAGAATCATAAGCCTTTAAGATGAAATGAATTTAATCCAAAACTTGGGTGACTTTAGTGCTTTAAAAAAAAATTGGAGTTCCAATGTGGCCCGAAGGGTCCTATGGGGTTCAGTGTTTGGTTTTGCGTGAATTCTGAGTCAAAGCGAGAGCTTTCTGGTCACCTCACACAATTTGTGTGGGAGTTGAACAGAGTTATGAGATGGTCACTTTGATGAAGAGAGTAACATTATACTCCCAAGCTTTCCAACGCACCAAAATGCATGCCCTTTGGTGAACCATAGCTCCCTCAACGTTTGTCAAGGCGCGGCACACAAATCCAGCCGCTCAGCTATTGGCGCGCATGATGCCCATCTGCGGAGGTGCCCTTGTACATAAAAAAACCTAGCAAAATGCCTTTCCTGAGGCACAGACTTTCAGAAACGGAATCCGACAATGATGATCACTTGGAGGACTGAACAATGGCAAGAATACCTCGGACTATTACTTCGCGACATCTGGTTCAAGCTCTAGGAACACCAAGACCAACCTAATGGTCAACGGCCAACGGCTCATACCAGAGTTTCATCACATTAAGCAATCACTCTCGCAACGAGTCTGGCTGGCGTCAACAAGCCGTTGTACTGATTTTTATCTTGTTCCATCTGTACATACGGAGGATGTTCATTCCCTCTGATTCTTAGCCCAAAACAATTCTATTCATCCTGCTTGCCTTTGGTTCTGCGGCCTTGCTGCCATGTCTTCGCTCTGCTCTTTCCTCACTCCCTCATTCTTTGCCATCCAATCTCCACTCTCAGATCTCCTCACTCCGTCACTCTTGCTCCTCCGCTCACTTCCTTTGTCACATCAAGGCTACACTTTCTCACATCCATCCTTCTCTCACCACGCAGCTGTTTACTCTACCATTCTAGCTATGTTCCCACTGTACACTCATTGGCGCTTCCGCCTAACTCCTTGTCTCGCTTCCCAGATTTCTGTTTCCATCAGTGCTATCTCACACTGCCTCCCATTACATTGCTTCTACCTGCTTCTACCATCACCCGCTCCATGTCATCCATTCTTCTGACACAAATGTCCCTAAAGGTAGTGGTGATGCCCCTTGTAATCTTGGGATGTGTTTTGATAGGTTAACTATTGAGCTTGGTAATGGGGATTGATGGGGTTTGAAACCTGCCCGTGGACCTGCAGTCACAAATTTGACAAACTGTACTATTGAGTCGCAGACTTCGGGCTAGGAATTGAGCAGTCTCCCAGCAACAATATGTGTTTCTGGATCTCGAGGACACAATCTGCCAGATGACTCCGTAGTCATCTGGTGCACCTTCTCCTTGGATTTGCCTTATTTCTCATGTCCAGTGGATTGTTCCAGTGGATGCCAAAATTTGGCCAATCCCTCGAGTCGCATCGCACACCCCGAGTTTGAGAGCCCTCAACATTCTTTTCATTCAATAGATTTTGGCGATTCAAGTTTCACCAGAGTCAACAACTTGTAAAATTAAAGGAACATCCATCCAATCTTGATTTGGAGTGCTATCCAGACAACTAGATTTTTACTCTAGTTGCCTGGATAGCACTCCAAATCAAGATTGGATGGATGTTCCTATAATTTTACAAGCCGATGGAGGAAGAAAATCTTGATTTTCCTCCTCCATCGGCTTGTCACCTCTCACCACTATACCTCTAGACATGCGATGGGGCATAATACAACATTCTCCCCCTTACACCTTCCAAGCTCGCTACTTCTACTTGCTCTCACTCATCTTCCGCTGTGCCCACCAACACTTCAGAGCTGGTCATCCCGAGTCCTGCCACTCTCATGGGATTCCCATTCATGAGATGTGCTTTGGTCAAAGAAATCTGCAAGCATGTGATGCATCCTTCAAAATTGCACCACCACCTGTCCCTTCTCCACCATGTCCCGTGCGGAGTGGTGATGCACATTGATGTGCTTTGTCCTCCTATGCTGCAGAAGATTGTTGGTTTATAAGATAGTGCTGGTGTTCTCCTCTTGCACCATTGTTGGCTCGTGTAGTGGCACACCCTCCCTCCTAGTAACCTTCAAAGCCACTGTGCCTCCTTGACCGCTGCGGCCAATGTGACGTACTCCAACTCCATTGTAGAGTTGGTGATGCATTCCAGCTTTCTCCTATACCATGAGACTGCTACACTAACAAGGAAGACCACATAGCCGGATGTGGAATTCCGCTTGTCCACATCACCATTGTTGTATACATCAGTGTATTAACGCAGACCCAAAGGGTCAGACCGTCCATTGCCAGTCAACCTCAGGCACTCGTTCTAAATCTCCTGCCGTGTTTGACCGCCTTCCATTGTAATTCCCCCGCATTGGCTACATACCTGCTCATTTTACCCACCACATAGGCCAGGTTTGGTCGAGGTGCTACCATGGCGTACATGAGGCGGCCGGCCGCCAATTGGTAGACTTCTCCGGCCATGTCCACCCGCTCTTCTTTTATTTGCGACACCATCACCGCACTCAGTTCCCAAGTCATGGAGACAGGAAATCCATCTGGTTTACAATCTTCTATGTTTTCCTGCTTCAGGAACTTGGCCATATTTCTAGCCTGCCCCAGCTGAAACATGCGTGTACTCTGGTTCCACATGATGCTCACCCTGAGATAGTACTTCCCCTCTCCCATGTCCGACATCTGGACCTTGTTGCTCAGTTAATCCTTCAGCTGTTGTAGGCTTGGCAGGTCCATCGAGCATAACATCAGGTTCTCCACATAAAGCACGATGATCTGAAGGAGCTACTTGCTGTGCCGTACGTACATATTGTGACCCGAATCGTAACACTTTAAACCATTTGTTGGTACCAGCATCGGGGTGATGTTTTCTTTCTTGTACCAGGAATTTTGCATCTGGCACACCTTGCCCTCTGGCGCCTCCTCTCACTCCGGAACCTCCATGTAGATCTCTTTGTACATTATGCCTTGAAGGAAGGCCATCTTCACATCCATTTGGTGGAGCTCTCTATCCTCAGTGGCTGCCACCACAAGGATTGCTCAAATGCTTATTAACTTGGCAATGGTGGCGAAGGTCTTGTCGTAGTGCTCGGCCTTACGTTAAACACATTCCTTCACCACAAGCCCTCTTTTGTACTTTTCAACTAAACCTTCCTCTGTTAACTTGGTCTCAAAGACTCACTTTGAGCTGATGACCTTGGCATCTTTAAGCCTATCAACCAGCTCCCATGTGACATTTTCCGCGATGGACGCCAACTCCAATTTAATGGCTATGTCCCATTGCTCCACTTTGGGGCACTGAAGTGCCTATGGAACGGTTTTTGGGTCCATTTATGTAGCTAGCATGCATTGTGTCATGCCGATCAATGGGCCAGTGCTTGCTTTAAAGCGCCTCTCTGCTCTCCACTTCTACATCCTTCCGCTACAGTACAGCAGTTTTGGTGGCACCTCATTGCTGTGCTGCAATCCCTCCAACTCTGTATGCTTTGACAAAAAATCACCCAAATGGCTCCCCTAGAGTCTCTCCCACTTTAGCAAAACATCGTCGGGATGGACGGCACGTCCAGAGGTTTCTCCTCTGTCGTTCGATGCGTACTCTGTTCGGACTGTACACCTCGGAACCCTCTATGCCTCATCGACTGGATCCTTCCAATAATCTTCACATCAGCTTCATCTGTGTCAAAGTCATTCATTTTGGTCTCTGCCTCTATTATACAGTAAGAACACTGCATCTTAAACTTTGGCATCCTCCTGCTCCTCGTAGTCAAGGAGCTCGAACCATTCCACTTTCTTGGGAGAGTCTGCCACATCCACTTTGTGCCTATTGAAACAACTCTCCTACTCAACGTCACCACTGTGGATAACCTCCTCCTTGTGCATGTGGTAGAGCCAACATGTCTTATGTTCGCTTTCATAGTCAAGGAACAGGTAAGGATTTTCTCATGGCTCTAGCTTGGTGTGCATCGCTGCGCAATGTGCACCATTTTGTGTGACTTGTACCTAGACACTTTCAGATGCGCCAAACTTAGCTTTCACCCACTCCGAACCTCTGGTGTCATCTTCCAGTTGCTCTTCTCCTTCTGCACAACAGCAGGGGTAAGGTTGATGGTGTAGCTCTCTGTGTACATGGATTTTGCCGAGAAGCTCCGCGACGATTCCATATCCACTAACATCATCTGTATAATGTTGAGCAGCAGCTGGTTTGCCTGCTCTGCCATGCCATTAGACTCTGGGAAAATGACACTGTTTTTTACCTCGTCATGCCCGACAACTTCAACCACAACGGTACATCCTACATATTCTCTACCGTTGACACTTTGTAGCATTACGATCTGTCAAAAAATGGTTCCCAGGGTTGAGGCAGTTCCAATGTTCGCCGACGAGTCTGCACTTTGTGTTCACGGCTCTCTCTCTTTTGGGCATGGATCCTGAGTCTAAGCGTGAGCTTTCTGGTCGCCTCACGCTATGTTTCTTGGAGTGCAAGACAGTTGTGATACAGTCACTTTTGCGAAGGGAATACCGTAATTTTGCATCAGATTTATACTATGGACATTCCGGAGGCGCAGATGTCCCTACGTGTAGCGGCGGTTCCCATTGCGCCTTTGGGGTCTGTTTTGATGAGTTAATCATCACGTTTGGTGATGGGGATTGACGTGGGTCGAAACCTGTTCGCGGACCTGCAGTCAAAATTTTGACCAAGTCCCCGAGTAACAAATTGTAATAGTGAGTTTCAGGCTCTGAGCCATGATTTTGGCCAAGTCCCTCAGTAACAAAACTGCACTACTGAAATCCGGCGGATCATCCACCGGACGCCTCGGGAGTCCTTCCAGAGCGAAATCCCTAGATGGAATTTTGTTAATCACTCCGGTCAATGATTCACTGGTAGTCAAACCGCGGCCAGCTCCCAGAGCCGCCGCGCACATCCCAACTTTGGAAGCCAATATCTCCCTGGTTACTAGTCCGATTCCAGTGAAACAACTTCCACCGAATTCAAGGACTCGTCAGATTTTCATGGACATTCTCCATTTCAGGATCCAAGAAAATTTCAAGTCGCGAGATCCATCGTTGAGGAATTTCCTCTCTCTGGCGGCTCGTCGGCGCCTCCCGGTGCCGCACTTGGACATGCAGAGGGGCAAATCTTCAACATTCTCCCCCTAGCACCTGCTATGCCTGCTGCTCCTGCTTGCTCTCACTCATCTTCCGCTACACCCTTCAGCCCATCATAGCTGGTTATCCCAAGTCCGGCCACACTCAATGCGTGCTGGTCCACGGGTTGCGCTTTGGTCAAGCCATTTGCAAGCATGATGTGTTGCAGTGCTACACTCCTACAGCACCACCTGCCCCTTTTCAACCATGTCCCGTGCATAGTGATAACGCACGTCAAAGTGCTTTGTCCTCTTGTGCTACGTCGGGTTATTGGTCAGCGCGATTGAGCCGGTGTTGCCCTCTTGCACCATCGTAGGCTCCTACTGCGGCACGCCCAGCTCCTCCAGCAACCTGTGGTGCCATACCGCCTCCTTGACCGCTTCACCCAGCGTGATGTACTCTGCTTCTACTGTGGAGGTGACGACACTGTCCTGCTTCCTGCTACACCACGATACCATTGCACCAGCGAGGAAGAACACGTAGCCGGATGTGGACTTCCGCGTGTCCACATCGCCAGCGTAGTCTGCATCCGTATAGCACACCAGACGCAAAGGATCCACCCGCCCCTTGTTGTCGTACCTCAAGCGTGCATGCCGCGTTGCCCACAGGTGGCGGAGAATACGCTTGACCGCCTGCCAGTGTAGTGGCGTTGAATCGGCCACGTACCTGCTCACTTGGCCCACCGCGTAGGCCAGGTCCGGTCGAGTCGCCACCATAGCATACATGAGGCTGCCCACCGTCGATTGGTAGGGCACCCCTGCCACATCCTCCTGCTCGTCTTTTGTTTACGGCGCCATTGCCGCACGCAGTTCACAGGTTGTGGAGACCGGAATGCCAAGTGGTTTACACTCCTCCATGACGTACCGCTTTAGCACCTCGGCCACGTATTTGGCCTACCCCAGCTCAAGCATGCGCGCCCTCCGGTTCCGCGTGATGCTCACCCCAAGGTAGTACTCTATCTCCCCCATGTTTGATATCTGGAATATGGTGCTCAGCTACTCTTTCAGCCGATGTAGGCGCGGTAGATCCACGGAGCAAAAAATCAGGTCATCCACATCGAGTGCAACGATCTGATGGAGCTATTTGTCGCGTTGCATGTACACGCTGTGATCTGCCTCACATCGCTTGAACCCGAGTTGTGCCATGAAGCTGTCCATTTGTTGGTACTAGTAACTTGGCGATTGTTTTAGCCAGTACAAGGACTTTCGCAGCTTACACACCTTGCCCTCCAGCGCCTCCACCCCCTCTGGCACCTCCATGTAGATTTCTTTGTACATGATACCATTGAGGAAGTTCGTCTTTACGTCCATTTGGTGGAGCTCCATGTCCTTCGCGACCGCCACCGCAAGGATCGCCCGGATGCTTGTGAATTTGGCGACAGGAGAAAACTTCTCATTGTAGTGCTTGTACGTAGCTGTGCGTATCCTTTCGCCACAAGCTGCACCTTATATTTATCAACCACACCTTCCTTTGTGAACTTGGTCTTAAGGACCCACTTTGAACCGATGACCTTGGCATCTTTCGTCCTATCAACCAGCTCCCACGTGTCATTTTTTGTGATGGACGCCAGCTCCGATTTGATGGCTGCGTCCAATTGATCCACTTAGGGCTATGCAAGCGCCTCTTACACGGTTGTCGGCTCCATTGATGCCGTCAGCATGCACCGCGTCATGCGGATCCATCGACCGTGCTTGCGTCAAAACACTTCCCTGCTTTCTGCTGCCTCTCACTGTGGTGTAGTAGTTTTTGTGGTGCATCGTCACTCTGCTACGATCCCTCTTACTCAGCACGCTCCGGTGAATCATCCACTGGACTAATCCCCAAGGATCTCCCTCGCTCCAACGAAACATCGCCCGAACGACCGGCGCGTCCGGTGGATTTTCTACCTACGCCCGATGCACACTCTACTGGGAGTAATTGTTGCCTTCGTTGCTTGTAGGAGTTGCATTACAACGACATCGGCACCGCAAGGCACATCGATGCTCCATCGATGTGGAATAGGGTCGTGGCCATTACCGAGACCGTCCGAGCCACAGTTTCAGACACGCCCACTTCGTCACACGGATTTTTACCACCACAAAACCAGTTTCCGTGTTCGGCTTCGGAGCCCTTGTTGCCTAGGCACATGCTTGCATTCACGGCAGATACATTATTCTTTCCATGTAGCATGATTGCATAGAATGGACAAATGGGTTTCTTGCATGTGGAGGTGGTCATGTCAACATTTGACAGGGTGGACTGATGGACAACGCTCAGCCCTCATCCTCGGCCAACCTTTCTACGTCCAATTGCATGCGCAACCTTGTTCTTTGGCGATCATGCGGACCAATGAACAAGTAACAGAGATGAAGGTCAAAATCTAAATTAGTGAAAGTTTATGCACTCGACAATTGCGTCCAACAAACATGGTTTGCCTGCAAACTGACCGAGACATTGTTTCCGTTACGAATCACGGATTACGTTTATTATGCCGCTTTCCCCCATGCAAACATTCAAACCACATTTGAACCACAATCGATGCAAAGAAAAGCAAGAATTGATCAACGATCGGTTCCTTGGCCATTCAGGCTGCTGAATCGATGGTTTACGATCGTGGACCGTCGATTCGGCAGCCAAATCAGCCGTTACCAAGGCAAAGCAGCCCTGAGTGCATTGAACACCAAGAACTGCTTCATTTGTGACGAATCAACCCGTGCTTGTGTCTTAGTAACAACACAGTGCCCTGCTCCACGATGTATTCAACACTTAGTCAGATTAGGCGTTACCGCCGGGTTCCACCCGGCGGACATTCCTCTCGCCATGGCTTCTTAACCAAGCTCACAGCCAAGCTCAAACAGAGCTTTCACCGCTTTGTCCAACCCCTCAACTGCTCCAGTGTCTGCTGTGTCTTCCCAGTTTGACGCGAGCAAGTGGAATCCACCTAGGAGGAGGGCACTGACTGGTGAATTTCTCACCAAGGATCTGTCCAAGCACTGCGAACCGTCTCCGACGAGCAACAAGAAGGCAGGCTTTGTTTGTGGGTTGTGTGCAAAGAAAATCAGCTGTACGTGTGACCGCATCCGCGGCCACTTTGCTTGCAATAATCTGAACGTGGGGAAGTGTCCCCATCCTCCACCAACAACTAGGGACGCTCTGGGTTTGTAGCGTGTCCCTCCTCCTGCAGCAGGATGGCAGCCATACAGTGCGAAGCTGTACAAGGGAGAGGGTGCAGAGTGGGTAACCAAGGACAAGGTTGTTGCTTGGCTGAAGCTGTGGGAGGCACAAGAGAAGGCAACACAAGCAGCCACGGTGGGAATCACGCTTCAGAAGGACTCCAGTGACGATGAAGATGGACACACCGTCCGTCCAAGCAGGCCGGTAGCCACAACAAATCTCGAGGGTGAGATACCACTTTTTGACATTAACAAGGCTGCATCCTTCCGGCAATCAACCATGGTGGAGCACTCAGACAGGTACTACAATGACCGCTGCCAGCTGGACATCGTAAAGCTGATGGCCATTGCAGCCCTGCCTGTATCGTTCTGTCGTGAACCGGTTCTCCTCGAAGTCATCGAGTCAGGGAAGAAGACTACTGCCGGTTTCCGGTTGCCAAGCAGTGACACTATGACCACTGACCTGCTGCCTAAGTTGGATGCAGATTTGGCAGAGCTTGATGCACCACTGATGCAGGGATGGTCGACTTATGGAACAAGCCTGGCTGTGGATGAGTGGCCGGACAGGTAGGTTAGACCCATCTACAATGCCATGGCAGTGAATGCCATGGGATCTGTCCACCTGTTTTCACTTGATGCCAGTGGACTGACAAGGGATGCTGACCATGCTGCTTCCATGATAGAGGCAGAAATCGCAACAGTGGGTGAGGACAAAGTTGTTTCTGTAATCTGTGACAATGCGTCCGTCAACAAGAAAGCATTTTCCGAGCTCAGGCAGAAGTTCCCAAAGTTGTTCTTCAAAGGATGTTGTGCGCATAACATAGACCTCATCATGAAGGACGTTGGAAAGTCGGCATGGGGTGCTGGGATCATTAGGAATGTGAGAAGGTGATTGCCTTTTTCAGGAACAACGCCATGCCTCGGACATGGCTTAAGGACAAGACAGGGGGAAAGGTGCTGAAGAACAGGTGTGACACCCGTTTTGCTTCTGTCTTTGACATGGTTGAGAGGTTGCTGGTGCTGAGGAAGTTGGAGGAGTTTGTGCAGCTGGATGTTTGGAAGCAGATTGGGTCACAAAGGGATGCGGGGTTCAGGAGCAGGAAGAAGGAGGTGAGAAGGATTGTACGCCGCAAGGTCTTCTGGCTGCAGGTGAGACAGCGGAAGGATCTGCTGTTGCCGTTGGTGAAGGTGTTGCGTGTGGCTG
Organism: Penium margaritaceum; assembly: GCA_023375785.1. Classification (NCBI taxonomy): domain Eukaryota; kingdom Viridiplantae; phylum Streptophyta; class Zygnematophyceae; order Desmidiales; family Peniaceae; genus Penium; species Penium margaritaceum. Next base: position 210,816 of record SZWC01001730.1, on the reverse strand, counting down.
ACTCGCCTGGTGGGGGGGCTGGTGAAATTTACGAGGGGTTGCTTGACTGTGCTGAACAGCTGAGGGCACTAGCCGAGAAGAAAGGAAGGAAGGGGAGGAAGGTTGCAGAGTGCCACGTAAAGTTTGTTTTGGGTAGGCTGGACCACCGCTGGTCTGAGGACATGTCGTGTCCTCTATGTGCCGCTGCTCGGCGGCTGCATCCAAAGCACTTCGGGAATGACCTGTCCAAGGATGCGACCACCCTGCAGGCCTGGTCGGCCATGGTGGAGGCTTTGGTTCCTGAGGATAAGCAGGAAGAAATCATGAAGGAGATTGGGGTCTTCCAGTTGGCACAGAAAACAGTGAACTATGATCCCATGGTGACCCTGCGGAGGAATGCGAAGGCTGTTGCTGCAGTTGCAAAAGTGAAGTGTGGGACAATGACTGCCGTTGAGTGGCACATGAATTACATGTGCAATCTTCCAGTGCTGCGAGATTTGGCCTTGAAGCTCCTTTCACAACCATGCTCCTCGTCTGAGTGTGAACGTGTGTTTTCCGCACATGAGCTCATCCATACTGCCAGGAGGAACAGGCTCAAGGTCTCAACCCTGGAGCTCCTCGTGCGGTGCCTTGTTCGCTTGCGCAAACACCACGGTAGGAATGGGAGAAAAGCAGCAAAGGATCTGGCCTGGACCGCGGCCTACAGAGAGGGAAGCAGATGACAACGGCACACCAGGCTGGGAAGAAGGGGATGTGAAGAAGCAAGAGCAGGTGGGGAAGGACAGGCAAGTGGGGAGGTACCAGGAACTGGTGCAGTTGCAGAAAGTGGGACGGGAGCAGCAGGTGATGAGGGAGCAGCCGGTGGGGAGGGAGCGGCAGCTGAAGAGGGAGCAGCAGATGGGGCAGGAGCAGATGGTGGGCAGTGGGAAGACCAGGTGCGGAAGGAGAAGCAGGTGGATCAGGTGATGGACAAGGAGCAGGTGAGGAAGGAGCAGCTGGTGGCCAGTTGGCTTCAACAACAACACGTGATCCAGCATCAACAGCAGCTTCAAGGATTGGCAGTTCAAATCATAGTGCAAAGCGTGCTGCCCTTGTTGCCCTGGCAGTAGCAAGGGCATCAAAACGTCCTACAGGTAGTGTAGTGGCAGCTACAACAGCCACTAGGTTGGCAAGGCGCAAAGCTGCCACATTCCGGAAGTAGGACAGTGTTCTGTCAATGTTGTTGAGAGTATGTGTCAGATTTTATATTCTATGATTCACAAATCCATTTCCATCATGTGCATTGCATTGTTACAATTCCACTGATGTGGAATGAATATGGGAAAAGCTTAGTCCGTGGAGGTTGTGTATACATGCAAATGAAATGGTGGACAATGTGTAACTCGAAGCTACATGCCAGATGTTTATGCTTTGTTATGATTTGCTCTGTGCATGATTAGTGTGCATGTGGCACAATGGCTTCAGGTAACGTTCAGTATAGTACTGTTTAGTGCTCATCAGTATTTGAGAAGCAGTGCAAATTCAGAACTAGCACATTTTCACAATAGATATGTGTGTGACCAGGTGCCTTGATAAAGGTAATCACCTTGAAAGATGCCATAAATGAGGGTTTGAAGAGGTCTTCAATTTCACATCTTTGGCTACCTCACACATTTTTTGCAATCCCATGTTCCAATGCATATGAACTGACACCATCCACTATGTCCACATCGATGTGGCCAACCTTGGGTACATCGATGTATTGATGTGGACATTGATCTACCGATGTTTGAGGCACCAAGGTCAACATTACTGGGAGTGCACACCTTTCCACCCTCGGTGCCTCATCCGCCGGATCCTTATAGTGGATCTCCTCATAAGCTTGATCATCATCAATTTCCTCCGTGGCGGCTGCCACCGCTGGTGCACCTTTGCGCTCTGATGCCGCATCCTCAACTTCGGCGTCCGCTGGCTCCTTCTCATAGTCAAGGAGCTAGAAGCACTCCCCCGTCTTTGGAGAGTCCACCACGCCCGCGTCGTTGCTACTGATGTAGCTCTGCTTCTCATCAAACTTGACATCTCGGCTATGAATTACCTCCTCCTTGTGCATGTTGTAGAGCATGTATGCCTTATACGCACTCTCATAGCCAAGGAAGAGATACGACTTTGCCCGCGGCTCTAGCTTGATATCGCGCCTTGCGCAGCCTGCACCACCACGTGCGCCTTACATCCAAATGCTTTCAGGTATGCCACACTTGGCTTGCGCCCGCTCTAAACCTCCTGCAAAGTCTTCAAGTTGCTCTTCCCCTTGAGTACCGCTGTGGGGGTGAGGTTGATGGTGTAGCTTGCCGTACGCATAGCTTCCGTCTAGAAGCTTTGCGACAAATTCCACATCCACCAACATGGTCCTTACCATGTTCAGCAATGTCTGGTTCGCCCGCTCCGCCATGCCATTTGACTAAGGCAAATACATCACAATTTGTTCCCATTTCATTCCCTGCTACTTCATCCACCCGCTACAGCCCACAAACTCTCTGTCGTTGTTGCTACGTTGTGCTCTAGCCTTCCGGTCAGTCTGCCTCTCCACCGCGGGGACATACTCCTTTTGCTGGTCCAGGACCTTGCCTTTCCGCTTCATAAAGTACACGTCGAGTTTTCTACTGCAGTCATCTTTGCTGGTGACAAAGTAACCCACGCAACTCTTTGACACTTTCTTGAATGGTCCGCACATGTCACTGTGCACGACCTCCAGAAGGTCTGAGGCGTGATTCACATTCTCGTTGAACGGTTTGCGCCGCGCCTTGCCCAAAACACAAGGCTCGTACTTTTTGTGCTTTATTGCATCTGTTGCCTTTTGCGCATTGTCGGTGACGAGGCCACATACCAGCTTGCGCCTTGCCATCTCCTTCATGACTACAAGTGAAGAATGCCCCAGTCGTCAGTGCCAGAGCTCCATATCAGTTCCCCCTCCTTTGGCCAGGTTGACGGTGCGAAACTGCAAGTCTGCAGAGTTTGTTGCCATAGGGATCACCTTGGTCTCCACAATGTAGAGGCCTCCCTCGCGCTTAGCCTCCAGCACGGGCTCTCCACCACCGTCCTTCCGCACGACTGCCTCTCTTCTCCTGAAGAGCACCTCGTACCCCTTGTCAATCAGGTGGCTGACACTTAGAATGTCAGCCAAGCCGGGTACGTGCTACACGTCCTTGATGACGTGCTACACCTACTTTCTACGTCCACGTCTCCTTGGCCAGCCGCCGGCTCGACTTTGTCATTCGTGACCACCATGGATTTTGTGGACTTGGTGTAATTGAAGAACCCAGCCTTCTCTACCTGGGTATGCTCCTCCACTTTCGAGTGAAGGCATTGCCGGCTGGCCTTATTGAAGTAGTGGTTTTGAGTGCTGTTGAGGAGCGCCTTCTTGCCTTTGGCGTTGTTGCCGCCGGCCTTTGCCTCCTCGCTGCACTCACGGGCCCAGTGGCCCTCCTTGTTGCAGTCTTGGTTCGCACCCTTCTTGGCCCCCTTCTTGCCGCCGCCATGTCCGCCACCTGCCTTGGCCCCGCTTCCGCCACCACACTTTTTGGTGACAAGGGCTGATGAGGACGACGAGGGCTTCCCGCAACTTTGTCGTTGCAGCTTGTTGCGGATGTACTCTGCGACCGTGCCATAGGTGAGCTTGTCCTCTGCCTATCTTCCCAAGACAGTAATGAGAGGGCTCCAACTGTTAGGAAGGGCCATGAGGAGGGCCATCACCTGCAGCTATGTGTCGATCTTCCACCCCACGTCATTGCACTATGAGGCAAGCGACTCGATCTGCTGCATGGCAGTGATGACATCATCTCCCTCCTCGATTATCACTGTCAGGAGTCGCTTCATTGCGAAGTTTTTGTTCGCTAGCGACTTGCATTGATGGATGGCGCAAAGTTTTTCCAAAGCTTTGGCTGCCAACTTGCAGCCTTGGAAGTAGCCCTACTGCAACTTGGCCGTCTCGGACACCAGCAGCATGAGTGCCTTCATGTTCTTCTTTGTGACGGCCTCCTTCTGTACTTCTGTCGCCGTTGCTTTGTCGACGACTTCCGTTCCCTTGATGACCTCCAGCAACCCCTTGTGCGCAAGGTGCAGCTCAAAGTGCCACCTCCATAGCCCATAGCCAGGGCAACCTGCATGCTTTTGGTTGGGCTACGTCTCCTTTTGTGCCATTTGTATTTTTGTCAACTCCGAGACCTCAGAGCTTGACAGTGATGTCATCCCCGATAACGATTCCGTCCGGTGCGAAAGCCGTGAGAGATTTGTAGACCGTTCAGGGTTGTGGGCCCATAACCGTCTCTCAGAAACTGGGGTGCAGTTCCAACGTGGCCTGACTGGTTTTCTGTTCTCATGGCTTGTTTTATGTGGGTGGTTCTGAGTCTAAGCATGAGCTTTCTTGTCGCCTCACATTATGTTTTTGGAGTGGAAGACAAATGTGAGACAGTCACTTCTGCAAAGGGAATAACTAGACTTTGCATTAGTTTTTTAACTTGGAAATGATCTAAACATTTGTAGGTCTAGTCATGAGCACTCCAACGCACCAAATCGTGCGCGATTCCGATCACCATTGGTTCCGTTACGTCAGCCGAAGCGTAGTACCCTAAACCAGCCGCTCAGTCGGCGGCACGCACCACGTCACTTGCCGAGGCGCCTTCACACATCAAGGACCCATCAAAACGCCATTCCGGAGGCGCAGATGTCCTTGTATGTAGCAGCGGTTCCCCTCACGCCTTTGGTGTCTGTTTCGATGAGTTAATCATCGTGTTCGATGATGGAGATTGATGTGGGTCGAAACCTGTTCGCTGACCTGCAGGCATAATTTTTACTAAGTCCCTGATTAACAAACTATAGTACTAAGTTTCGGACTCTGAGCAAGGATTTTTGCTAAGTACCTCAGAAAAAAAAACTGCACTACTGAAATCCAGCGGATCATCCACCGGACGCTTTGTCAGTCCTTCCGGAGAAAAATCTCCAGATGGCATTTTGTTACTCACTCCGGTCAATTATTCACCGGCAGTCGAACCACGGCCAGATCCCAGATTCGCCGCACACACCCCAACTTTGGAAGTCCATATCTCCCTTGTTACTAGTCCGATTCCAGTGAAAGAACTTCCACCAATTTCAGCAATAAGTCAACTTGTTGGATCCAAGAAGTTTTCTAGTCGCCAGATCCATCGACGAGGAAATTGCTCTCTCTGGTGGCTCGTCGGTGCCTCCTTGCGCCACACCTGGGCATGCAGAGGGGGAAATCTGCAACATAGAGCGGCTCAAAACAGAGAGATAGTGCCCTTAGATCCTAAGCAACTAGCTAGGAGCTATGAGTGCATTTGAATCAACACGGGGAGGGGCCAGTGCAAACGTCGGTGTTAGCACCACTGTCGAGGCGGGTGCCGGTGCCACCTCCACCGGTATGACAGGGGATGACCTAAGCAAGGTTATGTCTCACAAACACCTAACGCAACTGCTGCTCGATGTGCAAATTCCTTTTTTGGAAGGATTTTTTCCTTTCATTGGCGGTGGAGCATGGTCTTGAGGATTACTATCTACCTCTGCAGCCTGACGATGCCGATGCATGGCTGCTCCTCAGAGCATTCAACACCCTAGTCTGCGCACTACCAGAGGACCATCAGTATGCCCTCTGACAGTTCCGCTTTTGTGGCAGTGGGGAGGACTCTGCAAATCCCCATAGTGGAGAACCTTGATCTCACGATGCATGGAAGCATCTGCCACTCAAAAGGAGGAATCAGGGATGGCCCTAGTGATCTCCCTTTGTGAGAAACTTTGCAACCTCCGTCTAAAACCGGACGCGCTCGACGCCGAGTACTGGGATGCAGCCATGGACCTTCGCTGGCGTATTCTGGGCCTTGGTGCCTTCAGCTCCATCCTTGAGTGATTTGATCCTGTTCTCTTGCAACTTGGCAAGCTGTACAAGGATTTTTGAAGGCCGAAAGTCACCGACATCGAGAGGAATGACCTGGCGGAGGTGTTCGAGGAGCTTCGTAACAATGAGGACATCATCCGAAGCAAAGGACAGGAAGATGAGGGTGCAGCAGCAAGCACATTTGTGCATCAGGACGGAGGTACTTCTCATCCCTCGCACCAGCACTCGAGTGGAAGGGGAGGTGCAGGAGGCAGAGGCAGGCAAGGTGGTAGGGGGTGAGGCCGCACCCGGGGGGCAGGAAACCGCACCTGCAACTACCGTGGACAGTCGGGCCATTATTGGAGGGCCTGCCCATCTGTTCACCGCATCATGAATCCTTCTGAGGAGCAGACACGTCCAGCGGTAGGTCAGCCACCTACGCCGTTCCCACCTCCCAGTCAACACCTGTACCCTCCAGCATGGGCAACTCAGGCCGTGGCTGGACCATGAGCGCCAACACCCTTTGGGCCGGCCACTCTTAGTCCACAGCAGTTGCAGCTGCCTATATACCCAGTTTTCTCTGTGCATGAGTGGCTGTTTGACACTGCTGCATCGCACCATATGTCACTGCACCGTCAGCTGCTTGTCACACTACATGCCACACGTGATGTTGAGGGTGTGAATACAGGGCCTGGGGAAGTGTTGCCAGTTGAAGGTGTGGGAACGGTAGCTCTACAAGCACAAGGCGGGATTCTGTGGCTCACTATCATCCTGTATGTACCGCGGCTGAAAGTGAACTTGCTGTCGGGAGGACAACTAGATCAATAAGCCAATATGTTTTCACTAACCCAAAAGCAGCGCTGCATGCTGTTTGATGCGTCTGGTGCCCTGCTTGCTGATGGACCATTGCACATTGATATACTGTACGAACGGAATTTGTTCCCTTTTGTTCAATCACAAGTGAACCGCCCTCAAATGCATGTTGCTACAAGCACTGATGCGACACACATTGATCTCATCCATCATTGCCTTGTGCACATTAACAACGAGACAGTCACCGACTTGCTGAAATACATCCTAGCACATGACCTGCTTCCAAGCGACTGTTCTCACTGTCTCAAAGCGGACACGTGTCTTGAGTTTCATGAATGGAAGGCCCATAGGCAAACCCTCGCTAAGTCAGAGAGTGAAACAACCAAACCTCTTGCACTAGTAGATAAGGACCTGACAGGTTCGATGCCAGTGCCATCAGTCCAGTACGGGTCACTGTACGTCTTGACTCTATCTGACAACCACAGCCACTTTTGATGGGCTTTTCTGCTGAAAACTAAAGCAGACGCCCAACGTGCAGTCGCTGAATGGATTCGTTTGGCTGAGAGACAGACTGGTTGTTTGCTACTTAAACAGAGAACAGACAGAGGAGAAGAGTTTCTTGGCACACTGAAAACAGAATTGAAATTGAGAGTAGTCGAACATCAGAGTTATCAGATTACTGCCCCATACATGCCACAACAGAATGGAGTGGCTGACCATTGGCACATAACCCTTGGTGATGCTTTATGGATGCTACTCACCGAGTCCGGCCTGTATTTTGGGTTCTGGGAAGAGGCTGTAAAAAACATCACCTGGGTATGGAACCGAGTGCCACAAGGGCCACTGCCCAAGTCTGTCACTCCCTAAGAATGCTGGTTCAAAGAGAAAGCTGACTTCAGGCCAGCCAGGGTGTGGGGTAAAATGGTCTGCATGTGGTTTGCACCACCGCAACGAGAGCACAAGCTGGGTCCACGTGGTCGGTGGTGTGTCTTTGTCGGGGTCTCCCATGCCTCCAAGGCATGGCGATTTTGGGACCCCACAAACCATTGCTTTGTCGAAAGTCGAGATGCCTCCTTCTTGGAGCACATGCCTTACAAGTCTTTTCGCACGCTGCATCATGCACCTACTCTCATGTCACGAGAACACTACCCTGAATTTGTGAGTGTACCCGTGTTCATGCCTATCCAGCCAGAAGAGTCAAATCACAGGACTCAACCAAAGAGGGACAAGGGCATGGCTGAGCCTGTTCCAAGAGATCTGCTATCACCTTCAGACCTGGCCAGCCCAGATTCATGTGACCACCAGGCCTCACACCGTTGAAACCCCTTGTAGATGCGCAAAGTGAGGAGAAACCACCACCCGTTCCTGTGCGGCAATCTCTAAGAGATCTGCCGAGAGTTGACTGCAAACAGTTCTACCACACTGTCAGCACGGCAGCGATGGACCACACTGCAATGAAACCATTGAACGTGACTGAAGCCAGGGGGCATCCAGATGCTGTAGAATGGGAAAATGCAATGGTTGCAGAACTGAACGCATTGCTCAAGCATGAAGTGTTTGAGCTGGTGCCTCTGCCACCTGGTCAAAAGGCCATAGATGTCAAATGGGTGTTCCAACTGAAAAAAAATCTCAAGGGCCTGATTGACGAGTATAAAGCAAGGCTTGTGGAAAAAGGCTTCCGTCAAATCCCAGGACAGGACTTTACGGAAACATATGCCCCTGTGGGCAAGTATGGGACCAGCTGTATATTGCTCGCAGTGGCTGCACATGAGGACTGGGAAATCCACCACATGGATGTCAAAAATGCCTCCTTGAATGTACCACTTGAAGAACTGTATGTGCGCCAGCCAGAGGGCTTTGAGGATGGCACAGACCAAGCATGGCTTTTGCTTAAGTCTCTCCATGACTTGAAGCAAGTGCCTCGGTGATGGAAAAAAGATATTTGACGCACCTTGGAGAGTGGTGGGTTCACACAGAGTCTTTGTGACCCCTCACTGTTATACGCTGGTCCAAAGGTATGCATGTCGCAGTGTTGGTCTATGTGGATGACTTGTTGATCTTTTCTCCCTCCCTTCCACTCATTGCACAAGCCAAAACATTGCTCACGGATCACTACAAAATGACAGGTCTTGGTGAGGTGAATAACTTTCTTGGCTTGACTGTTACACGTGATCGCACAGCACGGACACTGTCATTTCATCAAGTTCGTTTCATTGCTCATCTCACTGCACATTTTCAACATCTAGTAATGCATCTTCCACAAAAGACCACTCCCATGAGCCCTGACATCTATGCACATCTGTTGGATGCACGCACCACGGACTACGGTCCTGAAACAGATCCTACACTCTACAGATAGATCACCTCTCATGTACTTCCTCAACCACACGCCCTGACATTGTACGTGCAGTCAATCTGCCCTTCCAGTTCAGCCAGCAACCACGCAGTACAAGCCAGAATCCTTTGTTGAAGCTGCTGCGTTAGGTGTTGGACACTGCCCCTCTAGGTTTAGTGTTTTCCCCTGCCGTCGGCCCTGTTCTGGATGCTCATGATCATGTTGCTTGCAGTCAGGGCGGGTATGTGTTTCGTGTTTGGGAAACTGCTGTGTCTTGGCGGAGTGCAAAACAGTCATGTGTAGCACGCAACGTGGGTGAGGCTTAATACATGGCTTTGGGTGAGGCAGCATGTGAGGGAATCTGGCTTGCAAGACTGCTTGAAGAGCTTGGCGTGCAAAAAACTGCTGTACTAGTGCACAGTGACAGCTCAGCTGCACGCCGCACGCCGCATGGTACGTTCCATCCACGCACAAAACATATGAGCATCGAACATCATTTTGTTTGAGAGGTAGTGGATGCTGGGACTGTGGCAGTGTGTGCCATCAGTGACAAAGCACAACTGGCTGATTTCCTTACCAAAGCTCTATCATCCTCCTCTCTCCTGCCTCAACTGCAACAACTGGGCTGCATACCCACTGTACTCCCCTCCAAGGGGGCGTGTTAATCTCTTATTGTACATGTATCCTCTCTTGTGGTAGCCATGAGGGCATGATGGGACAGCTAGTAGAGGCAATGCGCCATGAAGGCGCGTGATCCTCATTGCAGGTGGTCGCCTCCACTCTCACCACGTGACCCATCTCCATCATCATCCAAACTTTACGAGCCTCCCACGTACTTGGGATCTCATGGAAAACATAGTTTAGTCTTCTAATCATAACTTCACATTGCTAGTTTTAGCCTGAGAGACCTATGTCAGACCAGCAACTTTGTCATTGGTTAGGCTCTGATTATGCCACTTTGTAAGTGACATATGGCGTGCCCATGTGGGGTGCGAGGGCTAGCTCGCGCCCCTCTTTCAGGACTGCCGAGGGCTTTTGCCCTTGAGCGAGCATGCTTGCCGGAGAGCCTTGCTCGCCGGCGAGCCTCACTCGCCGGCGTGACGGGTGAGGTTGACTAGGACTAGTGTCTCTTGTTACTGCAAGACTTGTACGCTTTTAAGTGAGACCGCCATGGAATTTTGGACCTAGCGTGAACTAGGCTCCATCGCTTTTATCACTGTTTGTTGCTATGGCTTTGTAGCAAGATCCTCACTCACGTTATGTGGAAGGAAATAGGACAGAGTTGTGAATTATTCACCTTTGTGAAAATAATAACAGCATTTTGCGTTAGTGCTTGGATAAGGACATGATCTGACTAGTTAAAGTGCTACTTTCAAGCTTTCCAACGTACCAAACCATGTTTGATTACTTTCTTCACACCTACCGCTGTGTTGCTTGAGTCACGGCACACCAATCCAGCCGCTCAGCTAGCGGCGCGTGTAGTACCCATCTTCCCAGGCACCCTTGCACATCAAGGACCCATCAAAACGCCTTTTTGAAGGTGCATACATCCCTCCACATAGTGGCAGTGTCCTCTCTACTTTGTGGCTGTGTTTTGATAGCTTAATTTTTTTTGTTGCTGTTGTGTTGTTCTTTTAATTTTTTTAATGTTTTTTTTTTGGGAATCGACGGGGTTTGAAACCTGTACACAGAACTACAAACTGTACTACTCATCCACGGGCTCTGAGCCACGAAGTTGGAAAAACAAAAAACCCACCAACAACATGTACTACTGGTTCCAAAGGAAATGATCCACCAGATGACTCCGTGGTCATCCGGTGAATGTTCTTCTAGGATGCACCTTATAACTCACGTCCGGTGGATTTGCCCCTGGATGCCAAACTTGGCTTAGCTTTCAAGCCACATCGCATACTCAAACTTTAAGAGCCCGCAATTTTCTTGTTACTAAACAGATTTTGGCAATTCACGTTTCACCCAAAGCAACAACTCGTCAAATTTCAAGAGATTCAATCTGGATTTGGGACACTCTCTATGTAGTTAGAGTAAATGCAAGGATTTCTCTCCATCCAGTGGCTTGTCAACACCTCCCCACGCAGCACCCGGGTATGTGGAGGGGCAATACAGAAAGAGTCAATACGGTATTATGACCCAGGGCAATTTGGGTGGCCGTCACCACCGCTAGTGGTGCTGCAAGAGGCAGATTGACGTAGTTCACAGAAACGGTCATATTGCAGCCGTTTGTCCACAAAATGATGTGATTCTTGATGCACTTCATAATACTGAGAAAATCATGCTCATCTGCACCTTGTACTGAGCCGTATGCGGTCCGAAGACCTCGGTTTGCCTAGGATGTGTCATCATGTACATGTAGTCTTGTATGTTGACACTTGAAGAACAAGTAGAGTTTGCTCCCACTTTCCCAAACATGTTCGCGTGCTCCCCCAAAACAGTCCTATGCTTCCGCATATGCTGGAAGGTGTACACTGGCCTTCCTTTGGTTGCAGTTGCCTCCGGTTGGTGCTTTCACCCTCCAGTTCAGGCTAGCACACCGTGTCCAGTTTACACTAGGAATGAGCAACACCCCTGGCTGAGAAGCACAATCTTCTACATCGTAATCTCTCCTAGTTCGTACAGACCAGCACACATCTTGTCTCTTTGCAAAAACTGTACCAAGGCCAACAAGCACTGTGGTGCCAAGGCGGTAACTCAAGAACCCATTCAAGAAGACGTTGCACTGAACGCAAGGAAAAATTCATCCAGCTTGTTCTCAATGTCCACGTGGTCAGAGGTACAAGGTGAAGTAGAAGCAGCCATAGCCTTGCAGAAGCTACTCGTCAACATGCAGGCTAAGAAGGACCTGTTGGAGCCTCAAAACACATGTCCCTATGAGGATCTTGTGAAACATCCAATGGAAAAAACAGTGAAATTCACCGCACCTGGAGTCATAAGGGACATCCAGACCACATCCAAGGCGGAGTTGTTCAACCCATCAAAGAAGGATGGACCAGCTCCGCATGCTGGGATACTCAGACTGGAGGTACATTTTACCACCATTGACATGGATCCTTCAAAGTACAAGGTGTGCTGGGATTATGGTGTCACCCAGTTGATAGGGGCATTGTTGGATTGGTGGGCCAATGTGATGTGGTTCAATCTACATGAAAATCAAGCAGCAAAGGTCGCAGGCATTACGGCCACGACCGGCATCTCAACCCCATTGGCTCGAACCTACAGCAAAGGTGATCCTACCGTGAGGTGGCCAACCTCGTGCAACGATTTCAAAGAGTTGTTCCCCAAGCACTTCACTGTGGGTGGCGTGAAGAGCAACGCACATGCCAAGCTATGCCGGATTTTCCAAGTGAGCGGCGTCACCGAGCAAACCCACAGCTCCGCGAAAATGTGGAAAGATTAGTTTTGACTTGCATGAGATTTGCTTCCACCAGAATAATGGCTAAAATGGAAGATTCCCGTGCTGTGACGGTGATGTACAATATTAACAAGGACCTATCAGGTTTGATCACAGAAGCAAAGAGGTCTGGTGCATGTGTGAGAAAGGCTCACACCAACATCAACAACTGTTTTGGTGGAAAGAAAGAGGGGCAAACATGACAATACATCCATGGATATCGGAGTATTCAAACAAGATGAACACTTAAGTGTGGCAAGCCTGGCCACATTGTACATGATTTCTTGAGCTTGAAGAAGGGTGACCACAAGGGTAAGCGAGAAGGGAAGGGGAAGCAAGCCACAAAGGAAGTAGAGAAGGTAAAAAAGGAGCCGGAAAACGAGGAGATCCAGAAGTAGGTGGTGTTAATCCTGGATTCTCTCCACCCAAACCACCACTTGACTGCCTACCCAAATGCCTTGCAACATTTGAGGGAGTTTTTGAGATAAATGCATGAGGGTCGGGGTGTAAGAAGGAAAAGCTCACACTTCTGTTGGAGGCATGAGTGAAATGTGTCAAGGGGGAAGGTGGAGAGTCTGATTGATTGTGGCGTGAGGCACAGTATTCTAAGCATGGAATGTTCTGGGAAGCATAATTTTTTGCTCACAAGAAAAAAGCAGACCACTAACTAACTAGATGGCACAATTGAAGTTGGACATCTGGCCTTTTCCCTCTCAATTCCCGTGAGGAAGCTTCATATCAAAACCGTATACCGGATGTACCCGATGAAGGATTATGTGGTCCAAGGAAGAGTCTGTGGAGGAGGAGACTAGCGTGGAGGAAGCATCACAATAATTGACGCCTCAAAAGGAGGAATCGGCACTCTTGATACTGAACTTGGTGCACCTCAAGAATGCAATTTGGCAAACAAGCAGAATATTTGGTGTTCGTACAAGATATGGAAGACAGTTTTGATATTCTAGAGAGCGCGATGCCAAACATGGCAAGTGTGGGGTGGAATCGTGAATATCCGGATACTGAAAATGTGCCTAACATGCCACGTCGGTGTGACTCGTGAATATTTGGAGGCTCAAGGCAAGTTAGTTGTAGTGCCTAAGGGGATTTGAAAGCCGTACATGGAGTTCAAGGACGTGTTTCTTGCGGTCCTCCCAGAAAGACTGCCACAAAGCGAGACATGGACCATCGCATTGACCTCAAACATAGAGGGTTCCCACCTACTTCTTCAACAAACCGCATGATCAACCTGCAGTTGCAAGAACTCAAGAAGAAACTGATCAAGATGATGGAGCAGGGTTTCATCGTTCCCTCCTCATCTCCCTATGTTGCACCTCTCCCATTTGTGCAAAAGAAGATGGGAGGATGCAATTATTTGCTGTTTTTTTAGCTCCATGTGTCTCTCTTCTAATAATAGATCATCCTCTGATCCGGCTACCACCAGATCCACATCGTTGTAGATGATGTGGAGACGATGGCTTTCCACGCCTGTTATGGCTACGACGAGATTTTGTAATGCCCTTTGGGTTGACCCATACGATGGCCACATTCATGGCAATGATGAATGTCAGAAACTTGTCCCCGGGTGGTGGCAGTTCCAACATGCCCCGGCGGGTCTGCACATGGTGTTCACGGCTGCTTTGTGTAAGTTCTGAGTCAAAACGTGAGCTTTTTGACTGCCTCACGCTATGTTTGTGGGAGTGGGAAGGAGTTCAGAGAAGGGAGTAGTATAGTTTTACACTTTTTTAACATAGATATGATCTCAACATTTGTAGGGCTAGTCATGATCTCTCCAATGCATCAAACCGTGCTTGATTTGGATCACTGTAGCTCCCGCTATGTCAGCCGAGGCGCGGCATCCCAATCCAGCCGCTCAGTTTGTGGCACGCACCATGTCGGCCGCCCAGGCGCCCTCACACATCAAGGACCCACCAAAACGCTATTCTGGAGACGCAGATTTCCCTACACATAGTGGCAGTACCCCTCGCCCCCCCTGGGATCTGTTTCAATTAGTTAATCATCGATTTTGGTGATGGGGATTGATGGGGTTCAAAACCTGTTCGCGGATCTACAATCGGAATTTTGACCAAGTCCCTGAGTAACAAAACGTACTCCTGAGTTTTGGACTGAGCCAGAATTTTGGCCGTCCCTGAGTAACAAACTGCACTACTGACATTCGGTGAATCATTTACCGAGCGCCTTGGCAGCCTTCCGGAACAAAATCCCCAAATGGTTATTTGTTACTTGTTCCGGTCGATTGTTCACCGGCAGTCGAACCGCAGCCGGCTCCCAGAGCCGCCATACACACCCCAAATTTGGAAGCCCATATCTCCCACGTTACTTGTCCGATTCCAGTGACACAACTTCCACCGGATTCAGCTCCTTTTCAAGGGGCAATCATTTATTGTAGGATCTGAGAAATCCTTGAGCCATTAGATCCAACTGGAAGGATTCTCCTCTCTCTGGCGTCTTGCCGGTGCCTCCTCAAGCCGCACTTGGGCATACAGAGGGGCAAATCTTCAACATTCTCCCCCTTGCACCTGCCATGCCTGCTGCTCTTGCTTGCTCTCACTCATCTTCCGCTGCATCCTCTAGCCAATCATAGCTTTTCATCCCAAGCCTGGCCACGCTCATTGCGTGGCGATCCACGGGTTGCGCTTTGGTCAAGCAATCCGCAAGCATGTTGTACTTGCTGTAGTGCTGCAGCACCACCTTCCCCTTTTCAATCATGTCACGTGAGTAGTGATAATGCACATCGATGTGCTTTGCCCTCCTGTGCTGGGTCGGGTTGTTGGTCTGCGAGATGGAGCCAATGTGTTCCTCTTGCAACACCGTAGGCTCCTACTGCGGCACGCCCAGCTCCCCCCAGCAACCTGCAGAGCGAGACCGCCTCCTTGACCGCCTCGGCCAGCGTGATGTACTCTGCTTCCACTGTGGATATGGCAATGCAGTCTTGCTTCCTGCTGCACCATGAGACTGCTGCACCAACAAGGAAGAACACATAGCCAGATGTGAACTTCCGCTTTTCCACATCGCTAGCGTAGTCTGCATACGTATAGTAGACGAGACACAAGGGGTCCGCCCGCCCCTTACCTTCGAACCTCAAGCGCGCATGCCACGTTGCTTATAGGTAGCGGAGGATGCGTTTGACCACCTGCCGGTGTAGTGGCCCTGGATCGGCCACGTACTTGCTGACTTGGCCCACCGCGTAGGCCAGGTCCGGTCGAGTCACCACCATGGCATAAAGGAGGCTGCGCACCGCCCATTGGTAGGACACCTCTGCCATATCCTCCCGCACGTATTTTGTTTGCGGCACCATGGCCGCACTCAGTTCACAGGTCGTGGAGACGAGACTGTCAATTGGCTTGCAATCCTCCATGTCATACTGCTCCAGTACCTTGGCCACGTATCTGGCCTGTCCCAGCTCAAGCGTGTGTGTCCTCCGGTTCCGCGTGATGCTCACCCCAAGGTAGTACTCCAACTCCCCCATGTCCGAAATCTGGAATCTGTTGCTCAGGTGCTCTTCTAGTTGCTGTAGGCTTGGCAGATCCGTCAAGCGTGAAATCAGGTCATCCACATAGAGTGTGACAATCTGGTGGAGCTGCTTGTCATGCTGCATGTACATGTTGTGATTCGACTCACAGCGCTTGAAACCGACTTGTCTTTTGAAGCTGCCCATGTGTTGTACCAGCATCTGGGCGATTATATTAGCCCGTACAATGACTTCCATAGCTTGCACACCTTGCCCTCCTGCGCCTCCACCCCTCTAGCACCTCCATTTTGATCTTTTTGTCTATGATGCCGTTGAGGAAGGCCATCTTTACATCCATTTGGTGGAGCTCCATGTCCTTCGCGGCCGCCACCACAAGGATCCCCTCGTTGATTGTGAACTGGGCAACAGGACCAAATGTCTCATCGTAGTGCTTGCCCTTACGCTCTGTGTATCCCTTCGCCACCAGCTATGCCTTGTATTTGTCAACCACGCTTTCCTCTATGAACTTTGTCTTAAAGACCCACTTTGAGCCGATGACCTTGGCATCTTTCGGCCCATGTGTTGTTTTCCGTGATAGACGCCAGGTTCAACTTGATGGCCACGTCCCATTGATCCCCTTCGGGCCGTGCAAGCGCCTCTTGTATGGTAGTTGGCTCTGTTGATGCAGCCAATATACACCATTTCATGCTGATCCATCAACCAGTGCTTGCGTTGAAGCACTTCCAA
Source organism: Penium margaritaceum (assembly GCA_023375785.1). Classification (NCBI taxonomy): domain Eukaryota; kingdom Viridiplantae; phylum Streptophyta; class Zygnematophyceae; order Desmidiales; family Peniaceae; genus Penium; species Penium margaritaceum. The sequence goes on along the minus strand of SZWC01001730.1, from coordinate 194,207 downwards.
GATTTTCACTGCTTCCCACTCCAACGCGATAGATTTGGCTGCGCATTGTAAGTTTGCTGCGATCCCTCCGACTCTGTATGCTCCAGTGAATCATCGACAGGATGGCTCCTCAAGGATCTCTCTTGTTCCAACAAAACATCGCTCGGAAGGGCGGAGCATCCACTGGATTTTCCACCGACGTCCGATGCGCACTCTGCCTGGAGTGTAGGCCTTGTCATCCTTGGTGCCTCATCCACTGGATCCTTCTGGTGGATCTCCTCATTTGCTTCATTATGATCAGAGTCCTCCACTTCTGCTGCCACCGCTAGTGCACCGCCGCGCTCTGATGTTGCATCCTCGACTTTGAAATCTGCTGGTTCCTTCTTGTAGTCAATGAGCTAGAATCACTCCCCCGTCTTTGGAGAGTCCACCATGCCCACGTCGTTGCTGCTGATGTAGCTTTTTTTCTTGTCAAATTGACGTATCTCCTCCTTGCACATGTCGTAGAGCCGGTATGCTTTATGCACACTCTTGTTGCCAAGGAAGAGATATGACTTTGCTCGTTGCTCCAGCTTGATATTGCGCCGCAACGCAGTGTGCACCATCGCTTGCGCTTTCCATCCGAACACTTTCACCTATGCCACCCTTGGCTTGCGCCCGCTCCGAACCTCCTGCGGCATCTTCCAGCCGCTCTTCCCCTTTAGCACCGTTGTAGGAGTGAGGTTGATGGCACAGCTCGCCGTACGCACAGCTTCCACCCAGAAGCTTTGTGGCAACTCCGCATCCACCAACATGGTATGCACCATGTTAAGCAACATCTAGCTCACCTGCTCTGCCACCACCGTCCTTCCGCATAACTGCCCCTCTTCTCTTGAAGATCACCTTGTACCCCTTGTGAGTCAATTGGCTGACACTTAGAATGTCGACCAAGCCGGGTACGTGATGCACATCCTTGATGACGCGCTGCACCCGCTTTCCAACAACCACTACCTTCACGTCCATGTCTCCATGGCCAACCACCAGCCCGACCTTGTCGTTCTCAACCACCATAGATTTGTAGGACTTGGTGTAGTTGATGAACCCGACCTTCTCCACCTGGGTATGCTCCTCCACTCCGGAGTCAAGGCATCACCGGTTGGCCTTCTTGAAGTAGTAGTTTTGACTGCTGTTGAGGAGCGCCTTCTTGCCTTTGGCGTCCTTACCGCCGGCCTTTTCCTCCTTGGTGCACTCAGGGGCCCAATGACCCTCCTTGCTGCAATTACAACACGCACCCTTCTTGACGCCCTTCCTGCCGCCCCCATGTACGCAACCTCCTTTTCCCCAACTTCTGCCACTATGCGTTTTGGTGACAAGGGCCGATGAGGATGACGAGGACTCCTCACAGCTGCGTCTCGTTGTGGAAGATCTCTGCAATTGTGCCATAGGTGAGCTTGTCCTCTGCCCATCCTCCAAAGACTGTAATGAGAGGGCACCAACTGTCACGAAGGGCCATGAGGATAGCCATGGCCTGTAGCAGCATGTCAATCTTCCAATACATGTCATTGCACTGTGAGGCGAGCGACTCAATCTGCTACATGGCGGTGATGACATCATCTCCCTCCTTGATTCTCACTCTCAGGAGTCACTTCATTGCAAAGATTTTGTTCGCCAGCAACTTGGAGTGATAGATTGCGTAGAGTTTTTTCCAAGCTTCGGCTGTCAGCTTGAAGCCTTGGAAGTAACCCCACTGCGACTCAGCCGTCCTGGACACCAGCAGCATGAGCGCCTCCGTGTTCTTCTTTGAGAAGGCCTCCTTGTGCGCTTCTGTTGCTGTAGCTTCATCGAAGACTTCCGTTTCCTTCATGACCTCCAACAGCCCCTTATGCATGAGGTGCAGCTCAAAGTGCCACCTCCATAGCCCGTAGCCTGGGCCACCTGCATGCTTCTGCATGGGCAGCGTCTCTTTCTGCACCATTTGCACAGTCTTCAACTCTGGGATCTCACAGCTTGACGGCGATGTCATCGCCGGCAACGATCCCGTCTGCCGCGAAAGCCGTGAGCGATTTATAGACTGATCAGAGCCATGGGCCCATAACTCTTTGTTAGAAACTGGGGTGCAGTTCCAACGTGGCTTGACTATTTGTCTGTACTCACGGCTTGTTTTGTGCGAGTTGTGAGTCTAAGTGTGAGCTTTCTGGTCACTTCACGCTTTGTTTCTGCGATTGGAAGAAGAATGTGAGATAGTCACTTTTGTGAAGGGAATAACGCAATTTTGGATTACTTTTTTAACATGGACATGATTTGAACATTTTTAGGGCTAGTCATGAGCTCTCCTACACACCAAACGATGCACAATTCATATCAGCGTAGCTCCTGCTACATCAGCCAAAGCGCAGCACCCCAAATCAGCCGCTCAGTCAGCAGCGCGCACCACATCGCCCACCGAGGCGCCCTCACACATCAAGTACACATCAAAACGCCATTCCGGGGGCACAGATGTCCCTACTCGTATTGGCGGTGTCCCTCGCACCTTTGGGGTCTGTTTTGTTGAGTTGATCATGGTGTTTGGTGATGTGGTTTGAAACCTGTTTGCGGACCTGCAGTCGGAATTTTGACTATCCCCAAGTAACAAACTGTACTACTGAGTTTCGGACTCCGAGCTAGGATTTTGGCCAAGTTCCTTAATAACAAAACTACACTACTGAAATCCGGCGAATCATCCACCGGACGCCTCGGCAGTCCTTCCGGAGCAAAATCCCCAGATTGCATTTTGTTTCTGGTTCCGGTCAATTGTTCACCGGCAGTCAAACCGCGGCTAGCTCCCAAAGCCACCGCGCACACCGCAACGTCGGAAGCCTTTATCTCCCTCTTTACTTATCCGATTCCATTGAAACAACTTCAACCGGATTTACCGACGCGTCAAATTTAAGGGACAATCCTCCATTTTAGGATCCAATCAATCCTTGAGTCACCATGTCCATCGACGAGGAATTTCGTCTCTCTCGCGGCTCGCTGGTGCATCCCGACGCCACACTTTGGCATGCAGAGGGGCGATTTTTCAACAATGAGGGCCGATGAGGAAGACGAGGACTCCCCATAGCTCCATCACTTTGATCGTTGCAGATGTACTCTACGACGGCACCATAGGTGAGCTTGTCCTCATTCCACCCTCCCAAGACGATAATCAGAGGGCTGTGAAAAAGCGCCCCTGCCATGGATGCCGTTTGCCGTTTTCCTTGTTCTACCACAAAAGAGTGGTCGGATCTCTGATCTGATTGCAGATTTGGACTCCTTTCAGTTTGCCATGCAGTTTCGAGCTTTCAGTTGCTCGATTTGGTTGAGAATTCAGAAAGTTAGCCCCATCCGAAGTTCGGGTGGTAGGTGGGTGGAATCTGGGTTCTGTCATTCGTGACGGATTAATTCCACCACCAGTGATCCGAGTTCGACTTCAATGAGCTCCAAGGGCGCATGGGCCATGAACAAAAGGGATGTGGATGGTCTTCTGGACCAGGGCGAGCCTCCCCCCACGTTGGGATGACAGGAAGGGCGCTTCGACAGGCCACCATCGAAGCGCCTCCCGTCACTCACGTTCGTGGGTATGGTGGGCGGCTCGGCTCCACCATGGGTTACTCTAACGGCCGTAGCAGGGGCTCTACAGCTCCGTTTTGGGCGTGCTTGGATGCGTTGGAAATCTTAGATCACAGGCTATAAGAATCTGATGTAAACTCATTAAAACATCTAACCATTGATGATTCCCAGCGTTTCTCAGTTTCCACAATCTGTATTCTGCCAGAATTCTGCTCCCTTGGTGTTGTCGCGACCCAAAGGACACACCTTCCTTGGAAGTCTCTTTGCACTAAGCAGCCGTGGACACTTAGGTAGTTCAAGGCACGCCATGACAGAATTCTTGACAAAGGGTTATGGGCCCACAGCCCTGACCTGCCTACCAAGACGTTCACGGCTTCCGCAAACACACGGGAGTGTCGCTCCGGGCGACTTCGCCGTCGCACGTTGAGACTGTCCATTGTAGAAGCTCAACATGGCGCACAAGACAGATTCCTCACCCATCCAAAAGTACATGGGCGGCAATGTTGACCTTGGTGCCTCGAACATCGGTACATCGATGTCCACATTGATACATCGATGTATCCCAGGTTGGCCACATCGATGTGGACACAGTGGGCATGGTCAGTTCAGATGCATTGGAACATGGGATTGCACAGAATGTTTGAGGTAGCCAAATATGAGAAATTCATGACTCATTCAAATCATCCTTTATGGCATGTTTCAACATGATTACCTATATCAAGGCACCGGGTCACACCTACATGTGATGTGAATTTGCACTGCTTCTCAACTACTGATGAGCACTACACAACACTTAACTGAACGTAAACTGAAGTCATTGTGCCACATACACACTGACTATGCAAAAGGCAAATCATAACAATGCATGTACATCAAGCACGAAGCTTCTAGGCTACACATTATCCACCATTTCATTTGCATGTGTACACAACCTCCATGGACTGAGGGAATGCTATGTGGGATTGCATATTCATTCCACATCAGTAGAATTGTAACAATGGATTGCACATGGTGGAAATGGAGTTGGCATTGGCACAATGTATAGAATCTGACACAAACGCTTAACAACATTGTCAGAACCATGTCCTACTTCCGGAATGTGGCAGCTCTTTGCCTTGCCAACCTGCTGGCTGCTGTAGCTGCCACTGCACTACCTGTAGCACGTTTTGATGCCCTTGCTGCTGCTAGTGCAACAAGGGCAGCACGCTTTGCACTATGCTTGGAACTGCCAATCCTTGAACCTGCTGTTGATGCTGGATCACGTGTTGTTGTTGAAGCCAACTGGCCACCTGCTGCTCCTTCCTCACCTGCTGCTTGTCCGTCACCTGATCCACCTGCGTCCCCTTCCTCACCTGATCTTCCCCCCTGCCCACTATCTGCTCCTGCCCCATCTGCTGCTCCATCCTCATTTGCCGCTCCCTCCCCACCGGCTGCTCCCTCATCACCTGCTGCTCCTGCCCCACTTGCTGCAACTGCACCAGATCCTGGTACCTCCCCACCTGCTGTTGCTTCTTCCCCCCCGTCGTCATCTGCTTCCCTCTCTGTAGTGTCTTCTCCATTGCCAGCTGTTGCTGCACCATTCCCACCACCTTCTCTCCTCCTTCTCAAAGCTGTGTTGCTCTTATCCGGCTTCTCCTGTGTGCGGACACGCACTGGACGTGCATGAGGAAGTCCAGGCGTGTCACTCATGACACGCACGGAGGCCATAACCTCCACCACATCATCGTCTCCCCCAACCGCATCCTCCTCCTCCTCCTCATCCTCACCTTCATCATCAGTCTCCCATTCATCCTCGGGTTCACTCCGCACTCCCTCTTCCTCAACCACCTCTCCGTCGTCCTCGCTGGTATCTCCTTCTGCTTCTGCTGCAGCTACCGCAGCCCTGGCCAGATCCTTTGCTGCTTTTCTCCCCTGCCTGCCGTAGTGTTTGCGCAAGCGCACATGGCACCGCACGAGGAGCTCCAGGGTTGAGACCTTGAGCCTGTTCCTCCTGGCAGTATGGATGAGCTCATGTGCGGAAAACACGCGTTCACACTCAGACAAGGAGCACGGTTGTGAAAGGAGCTTCAAGGCCAAATCTCGCAACACTGGAAGATTGCACATATAATTCACGTGCCACTCAATAGCAGTCATTGTCCCACATTTCACTTTTGTAACTGCAGCAACAGCCTTTGCATTCCTGCGCGGGGTTGCCATGGGATCATGGTTCACTGTAGTCTGTACCAACTGGAAGACCCCAATCTCCTTCATGATCTCATCCTGCTTATCCTCAGGAACCAAAGCCTCCACCACGGCCTGCCAAGCCTGCAGGGTGGTTGCATCCTTTGACAGGTCGTTCCCGAAGTGCTCTGGATGCAGCCGCCGAGCAGCGGCATACAGAGGACACGACATGTCCTTAGACCAGCGGTGGTCAAGCCTCCCCAGAACAAAGTTTACATGGCACTCGGCAACCTTCCTTCCCTTCCTTCCTTTCTTCTCGGCCAGTGCCTTCAGCTGTTCAGCACAGTCAAGCAACCCCTCGTAGATTTCACCAGCCCCCCCACCAGGCGAGTCAGCCACACACAACACCTTCACCAACGGTAACAACAGATCCTTCAGCTGTCGAACCTGCAGCCAGAAGACCTTGCGGCGTACAATCCTTCTCATCTCCTTCTTCCTGCTCCTGAACCCCGCATCCCTCTGCGACCCAATCTGCTTCCAAACATCCAGCTGCACAAACTCCTCCAACTCCTCCCTCAGCTGCAGCAAACTCTCAACCATGTCAAAGACAGATGCAAAGCGGGTGTCGCACCTGTTCTTCAGCACCTTCCCCCCTGTCTTGTCCTTGAGCCATGTCCGAGGCATGGCGTTGTTCCTAAAAAAGGCAATCACCTTCTCACATTTCCTAATGATCCCAGCACCCCATGCCGACTTCCCAATGTCCTTCATGATGAGGTCTATGTTATGCGCACAACATCGCTGAAAGAACAGCTTTGGGAACTTCGTCTTGAGCTCAGAAAATGCTTTCTTATTGACGGACGCATTGTCACAGATCACAGAAACAACTCTGTCCTCACCCACAGCTGCAATTGCTGCCTCTATCATGGAAGTAGCATGGTCATCATCCCTTGTCAGTCCACTGGCATCACGTGAAAACAGATGGACGGATCCCATGGCATTCACTGCCATGGCATTGCAGATGGGTCTAACCTGCCTGTCAGACCACTCATCCACAGCCAGGCTTGTTCCGTAGGTCGACCATCCCTGCATCAGCGGTACATCAAGCTCTGCCAACTCTGCATCCAACTTAGGCAGCAGCTCAGTGGTCACGGTGTCCCTGCTTGGCAGCCGGAAACTGGCAGTCGTCTTCTTCCCTGACTTGATGACTTCGAGGAGAACAGGTTCTCGACAGAACGATATAGGCAGGGCTGCAATGGCCATCAGCTTTATGATGTCCAGCTGGCAGCGGTCATTGTAGTACCTGTCTGAGTGCTTAACCATGGTTGATTGGCAGAACGATGCTGCCTTGTTAATGTCAAACAGCGGGATCTCACCCTCAAGAGTTGTTGTGGCTGCCGGCCTGCTTGGACGGATGGTGTGGCCATCTTCATCGTCACTGGAGTCCTTTTGCAGTGTGATTCCCACGGTGGCTTCCTGTGTCGCCTTTTCTTGTGCCTCCCACAGCTTCAGCCAGGCGACAGGCTTGTCCTTCGTTCCCCACTCGGCACCCTCTCCCTTGTACAGCTTCGCACTGTATGGCTGCCAGCCTGCTGCAGGAGGAGGGAAACGCTCTAAGCCCAGAGCGTCCCTAGTTGTTGGTGGAGGATGGGGACACTTCCCCACGTTCGGGTTATTGCAAGCGAAGTGGCCGCGGATGCGGTCACACGTACCGCTCACTTTCTTTCCACATGATCCACAAATGAAGCCTGCCTTCTTGCTGCTCATTGAACTCGGTTCGCAGTGCTTAGACAGCTCCTTGGTGAGAAAGTCGCCAGTCAGTGCCCTCCTCCTAGGTGGATTCCACTTGCTCCCGTCAAACTGGGCAGACACAGCAGACACTGGAGCAGTCGAGGGACTGGATGCAGCAGTAGAAGCTCTGTTTGAGCTTGGCTGAGAACTTGGTTGAGAAGCCATGGCGAGAGGAATGTCCGCCGGGTGGGACCC